>JASAMX010015285.1:0-47701 GCA_030248175.1 Microlaimidae sp. YZB2_3
TCTCTAAATCAAAATAGTAGTTTTTTAGTTCAGTAGTTTTCAAAACACTAACTAATTAGTAAAAATAACAAAATAATTAGTAATCTTGATTATTATCAAAAAAGTAGTAAAAATGCTAAAATTTTACCAAAAAAATATTAAATACATAAATAATTGTGGCACACGCAAAAATTTATTAGTATATATTAAAAAATTAGTTGTGTACATTGTACGTAATGTTTTGAAATAAAAATGTTTGTTTGTCCTGTTTGTTCCAACAAATCTTTTCAATCATTTAAAAGCTTAAATGAACATGTTTCTGAAGCTCATTCTAAGACTTGGACAGCTCCGTTTTGTTGCGGTCAGTTTTCTTGCCCTAAAATCTTTGTTGATAAAAAATCGTGGGGAAAACATGTAAAATATAGACATTTAAAAAGCTTTCCTGGCACAAACTTTCCTGTCGGTGACACAGACGAATTTTTATGCACAAATCTTGAGCCGTACGAAGCAACACCTCAGGAAACTTTTGGGAATAATCCTCAAAGCAATAAACAAAATAATATTCGGAACGTTTGTTTACAAATGGTTTCGTCTTTACGTTGTCATTCTTCAGCTACGTTAACTATTGTTGACAAGGCGGTTGGATTTTCAAATGAAATAACTGAAGCTGTTGTTTCTGAACTGATGAAAAAAACTTAATTTTGTTCAAGAAAAAGATCCTGGTACGTTATACTTCAATTCTTTAATATTTTTATTGAATATTTAAATTAGTGATGTTCTTACTCTCCAATATCACGATCCAGTCCAATTAAAACAGACTCTCCAGAGCTCCAAAGTTTCGCCCTTAAATGAGCGATATAAAGTTTATTTAAATTCAAAATATGCTCTTAATTATTCTACTAGCATTTTAAAAACTATTTTTATTGTTTTTAATAAGTTTTAAAAAAAAAATTTTGAAAAATTGTGGATAAAAATTTATCAAATTCTTTTTAATTAGTCATCAAAATAGTATAAAAATAAGGCGAAACTCTGGAGCTCAAGGAGTTCTAGCAAAGCTAAAAAAAGCGGAGTTCTGCTCCGGAGCTTTGAGGTCCGAAGAAAATCAATAATCTAAATAGGTTAATTGAATTTCTATTATTCATTAACAACAATCATTTTTAAACAAAATTTAGATTAGCTAACAAAAATTGTTAACGGTCATTCTGAATTTTTTTACAAATGTATAAAAAAATTTAAAAAATGGCCCTTCCCATCGCATTGTGTTGATTATATTTTTCGTTATCATTGCTGCTCATAAAATCTTTAAAAAATATGTAAAATAAGCAGTGTGAATCTAAAATTTTAATTAGACAAAAATTAACGTATCAACGTGAAAAAAAGTGAATGTGCGTGTTTCATAAAATTTTTTTTTGATTATGTATGAGTTTAGCAATTTAAGCAAAAAATTTTGTGAAACAAACAGTTTGCATTAAAAATTTGTGTTAATAATGCATGCTGATTTTTTATAAGCACACTGCTGCTTTTTTGCTGTAATTTTCTGATTTTTACGTATATAGAAAGAGGCGATTGGGCATTTATATAATAAATTATTTTCATTGGATTTTTTATTTTATTGATTTTTTATTATTTTGAACTATTAATTAATTAAGCCTAATTATTATCTTAATAAAATTAATATATAGATAAAATTTGAAATGATTGTATTCCACCAACATAAGATGGATGTATATAAAATAACTATTACATTATTCAAATTGTATTCGTATTCTGATATAATTATTGTATAAATATATGATTTTCTGGTCGAAATAAGCCAACTTAAATTTTATCGCGTCCGCATAATTTTTGTACAGAAATACTAACTCGACAAAGAATTTGAGAAGGTATTTATAAATTTTAATCGTTTTGATTTTGAACCCCTTATTATTGACAATGAGTATTTATAAAAAAGAAAAATTGTCAAAACGAAAACTTATTTTCAAACATTTTTGTAAATGAAAGATTTTTTTCCAAAATATTATTTGCAATAAAAATTTTGTTTTACAATGTGAAGCCTCGTAGAACTGGAAAATTTGTTAGAACAAGCAGCACAACCGTTAGAATTTTTATCTTCTTCGAATAGACAGGACAAAATTTTTCAAAGACAACATTATTGTTTCTGAAATTCAAGTAAGTACTCTTTCGGCATATCAGACCCTCAAATAGTTAAACTGTCTGATGGGACAACAAAAAACATATAACGAAACGAACGATATGGCAATATGTTCCGATTGAGGACTCGCTAAAATCAAGGATTTTAACTGATAAATATCTTTCTATAAATTGAATTCATAGGCTTGAATAATATTTAAGAAATATATTGATGGAAACACACATGATGAAGCACAAATAAAATATTTTCTGACAGTAGTAAAACTGTTGTAATTCTCGAATTATATTATGACGAATTAGAAATTACAAATCCTCTTGGGTCTAAAGCTGGTATACACAAACTCGGCGTTTACTATTTCAGAATTAAAAATCTTCCAGCTTTGTTTTAATGGTTGTCTGAAAAAAATATTCATTTGGTTGGGGTATGCTCTAGTTCGGACATTAAAAAAGTATGGTTTTAAACCAATATTGCAACGAATCACAAAACAAATTAAAAAATCAAAACGAAACGGACTAATTTTAATCACTGGAGAAACTGTGTATGCAACTTTAGGCTCTGTTACAGGCGATAACTTGGGACGTCACGGAATATTTGGACTATTTGAAAGTTTTCAAGCTCGAAAATTCTGTGAAACTTGTATGGCTTCATTAACTGAAATTCAAACCCATTTTAGACCTAACGATTTTGAACGTATTTGATTAATGGCTACAAATTGACAAGGATATTGCTTTAATATATATATATATTTTTTTCAATTGGCTTTTCGACTTACATGATATTTCAAGTAGTTATACTTGATATAAAATAAAAACCTTAATTGTATAAACATGAAAATGGATTGGTGTTTAAACGTGAATATTTTGTGTTTTTTTTTGTTAAATGAAATATTTTTATTGCTTATCGCATTGTAGTAATTAAACAGATTATAAAGTTAGGAATTAGACGAAGTATACAAGGGCAAGATTAATGATATATTTTACTTTTCGTAACTCATTTTTAAGCAAAAAGATATTGAACGATTTTTTTGGTTTGTTACATGTAATTATACACTCATTTAGATTTAAACAATGAGTCTAACAATCTTAGAATAAATTACAAACAAAATTAAAATATGTCTTATATATATATATATATATATATATATATATATATATATATATATATATATATATATATATATATATATATATATGGGGTGTCGAAATTGACTATAAAATTTTTAAACGCAAGTTTCTTTGGCTCCGACGACCTGACATATATCTTATGATTTCAAATTTTGTACAAAGCAATTTCGATTTAAATTTTGCAAATGAACAAAGTATTATTTCTTTTGGCTTAATATAAAATCAAAATAAAGAATAGAATTTTCTTAGAAATTAAAATTAATTCATTACAATTATTCCTGAGCGAAACTTAGAAAACATAATTTATTTTTATTTCAGAATGATTCTATAAATTTTACGTTAACTACGCTTGGCAAAGTTTTAAACACTGCGTGATTCGTTTTTTTATGCGGAGATATCAGATGTTTTGATGAGCAGCGGAGAAAGGCAACCGAATATTTTTTCCAACGGCTTCGGATAATATTTTATCTTCGTTTTTTTCTGAACACTGACAGTCGAAACATACCTACCTCTTGATAAGCGGAACGTTAGCGCATCGTAAATTCGACGTTCGGCGTGGAAAAGTAACGGTTTTACAATCATTATGATTGCGAGCGGCTTGCCAGGCTGCCGCCACACAGTTTTAACTGGCTTTTGCCTTCTGATTTTGGCGCTTTGGCCGAATGTGGCTTTTGGAAATTGGCTGTAAGTTTTTAAAATTTTTATTTTCGTTTTGGCGTAATTTTTAGTGTTTTCGAAAATTCTTAACTTGTATCTGCTATGATTTTGTAAGTTGTTTGTATATCACATTCACATTTTTCAATGAACAAAATGAAAATATATACACGTAAAAAAACAAGAAAATCATTTAATGGTTGTTTTGTAACTTTAAGTATTAATAATTATTAAATTTAAGGCACAGTTTTACCATTTTTTGTGGAAGGTTTCGGATTCAGAATTTGAATTTTTTATTAATTATTCTAAAACAATATTCTATGAAAATAATTTGACATATTTATTGCACTACTTCTGCAAATTTATGTTTTTGTAGTGGTTCCGTTGTCAAATAAAATCTATGGAATTTTTCTGAGTTTAATGTTAATGCAGCAAATTTATTGGCGTCACAATATAGTACAGAAAATTTTAAAAAATTTACGTTTCATTGCTGTTCAACACAAACTATCTTTAAAAATTCATGTTACATAAAAATTTGAGAAAAAACTGTTTTTGATTGTATTTTTAAAGCTTTTTATAGCACTATTTAAAATTAATCATCAGATTTTTGGGTTTTTGGGAAACTAATTCGTTATTGTTATATATCATTGTGATTTAACAAATTATGTATTTAGCTTATTAGGTCATCCATAAAATGTTTACATTTGGGATGTATTATGTTAAATAAAACATCTAACGTGCAATCTGTATTATTGAAATTTTTCGTTTTATATATAACGTGACTAAATGTAATTAAAGTCACACTGATTTAATCTTGTCATGATTTTAAGGATCCTCAAATGTAATATAGTATTCGTGATCACGTCATATAGGATTCGCTCTGTGGGAATGGTTGTGGGAGGAGCTAATAGAATCACTTTTAGCCAATTAGTGCTTGGAAAAATCACTTTTAGCCAATTAATCTCCATTGGATGAAAGATCTCCTTTTTTATAAGCACTAATTGGCTAAAAAAAAGATGCTATAACGTTATAACTTTGTAAAGAATATTAACACTGAACAATTTCCATTTAAATAGGAGGATTTTGACTATCCTGATTTTTTAAAATTTTGTTTCCAAAACAATTTTAATTGAAATGAATTTAGATACTTTGCTTTGAGTAGCGCGGCCACTAACACAGCGCCCCATCCAGGAGGCGGTCATCGAAGAGACTTAACGTTAGCCTGCGACACTTTGCCGGGACTGACGGACGAGCAAAGACACATCTGCTACAGAGTTCCTTATTACATGCCACCCGTGGGTCTCGGGGCGCAAACGGCCATATGGGAGTGTCAGGGTCGTTTTAAATACGAACGATGGAATTGTACCACTAATCGCGGCGATAATCAGACCGAAATTGATATATTTGGAAGCACACTAGACACAGGTATAAGATTTACTAACTAATTCAGTTTAACGCTCTCAAGAAAACGTTCATAAAAATGCGATACAACGTTAAACTTTGTCTTTGATTTCAATGGTTTTTTTTTGACAAACCTTACCTTATGTCCTAAAAACATTGTAACTTTTTTGTCGTAAATATATATTTATCTGTCCAAGAATTATGATTTTTAAAAAATGGCCATAATAGAGCTGTTTAACAGCACTCTGTGTGCTGAACAAATGATTTTTCAATACACTTATTTTTTTACAAAAAAATTTTTTTAAAATAGCCATTTTTACCTTCAATTTGACACCCTGATTGGCTCATACCTTAAGTTTTATTCCTTAATTATTACTCTAATAAGAGAGCGCTTAAACTTAATACGACAGTGCACGGCCACCAAGAATAAACATTGCGTGATACAGGTACACTAACTTAGAGCTGATGCACAAACTTTTGGTAAATGTCTAAGTAAAATTTTTAATTATTACTCTAATAAGAGAGCGCTTAAACTTAATACGACAGTGCACGGCCACCAAGTATAAACATTGCGTGATACAGGCACACTAACTTAGAGCTGATGCACAAACTTTTGGTAAATGTCTAAGTAAAATTTATTAATAATTTCTTTTTTCTATTTTTTTTTCTGATCTCAAATTTGATATTGAAATACTGAGAATTAAGTGGTCTGTATTTTGTAGATTTGCTAAACCGTGTTCGTAATGCTACACTAAGGGGTCTAATATTTAAATTTTTAAAACGGTAGAGGACCCTGAAAATAAAGAGAGTTAAATTTTTTTATCGTGTCAACCATTAATAACGAATGTCGGCAAAGATTTTCTTTGCATAATGACTGTGGAATAAATACATGTTTTTTTATGATAATATTTGATTAGAAATTTCCGTCATGCAGCTAAGGCTTTAGTGGACTGAAGTGGGCATATGTAGGTGGACTACAGAAAATTAGCATCTGGTTGATGCAGTTGCTCAGTAACGAAAAAAAAATTAAACCATATAATTCTTTTTATACCGAGCACTAAAGGCCGGTTCACACCGGAATGGTACTCTCTTAACCTTGTTTGCACTTTTTTCACTAAAACATTTGCGTATTTTACAAAAACGTGACTTTCTAATGGGACAAGAAACCTGTTTGTAAATTTTACAAACTGTTCTGGAAAAATTGAAAAAATTGTCTGCGTTGGGAATTGAACCTTAGACCTTTGCATGCAAGTCCCAGACTCTAACCACTAGGCCAAACTGACAACTGAAAGATTTGAGAAAGAGAGGCTTTATAAACCATAGTATTTTTCGTAAAAGTTTACAAACAACATTGTAATTTTTAAAAACACTGATTTATTTGTACATGACTTTTCGCAAACAAAATTAAGAGAGTAGTGAACGCGCGCGTTTACATCATTACACTCTCATTGTTGCTGCGGTGTAAACTGTGTGCGCTGTGCCTCACCTATCGGCTGCCACTCCTGTGTGAACCGGCCTTTATTGTAAGAAACAACTACGAATTGCTAAACAATGCTAATCAAGTTTTTCCATTACTAATTTATACAAATATAAAAAACTACAACTGGATTGCGTAATTGGTTCACCAAACAAAAAAAAATCCTTGTTATATATGGTCTACAGTGAATATTTTATTGAGTGAGCAATTGCATTGGCAAAATGTTAATTTTCTACGTCCACCTGAAACTGAAGGCAAACCTAACGTGGTTGATTTAATTTTTAAAAAATAAAAAAAGGCCGTGCAGTAATCATTTAAAATCAAAGAAATTTAGCGTCACTCATGTCACAACTCCCGTTGTGTTAATGTTTCAGAAATATGATGCTTTATAAATATAAATTGTAATGTAACACTGTCGAGCGATGGTGTAAAACAATCTTAATAAAAACTTTAACATTTATGAATTTCTTATGGGCTAATTTAATTGGCGCTAAACATTGCGCTGATTTGATTATTTACTGACGTAGAGCCGCGAGCCGGTACGGGGTCTTTAGAGCCGCAAGTAGGGAACTTGGAGCCATCGAAAAAAATTTTGACCTTTTTTTAGGCTTCGCTTAGGCTTAGGTATAGGTTTTATCGATTTTTATTTTCGGCTCTAAGTTCCCTCGGCTCCATCGAAAAAAATTTTGACCTTTTTTTAGGCTTCGCTTAGGCTTAGGTATAGGTTTTATCGATTTTTATTTTCGGCTCCAAGTTCCCTCGGCTCCGTCGACCCTAAACCCACGAGCAAGAAGCCCTGGAGCGATCGGAAATTTTCGGAAATTTAGAGACACAATTTAGAGACACTAGCAATCGTAACTTGGAGCCTTTAAGAAAATATGGTTTGGGGTTAGATTTAGGCTTAAATAAACCTTTTGGCGATTTTTACTTTCGGTTCCAAATTCCCAATTTATGGCTCCGATTTCTCCCCACCTGCGGCTCTAAGTTCCCTGTTTTTGACTCCAAGTTCCCAAGGCTCTCATCGACCCTAAATCGATTTAATTCATAGCCCCCTACTTTTATTACCCTTAAAAAAACCAGCTATTTTTGGTTTGCCTGTTAACATTAATTCTGTTTAAAGTATACACCGAGGTGAAATCGCCTTTTTCGTTCTATTCTTAAAGAATTTTTAAGAGCTTAATTTTTAAATTAAATCTTAAAAACTACCAGTTACAAAGCCCGTATTTGATCAAAAAAATAGCGCGTACAACAAATTATTATTTGTTTCAAAACACGAAAAATCTGATGTCATTCTTTAAATCTATTTCAGAAAAAAACTTTATGGCTTTTCAAAAAAAAAATCATTTCAAGTTTACGTCTTGCTATGTACATTTTGGAAAAAAATAATTTTCCTTTTTTTACGATAATCTGCTTAATATTGAAAAAATACAATATGTACGTTCCATAAAATTTTTTACGTACGAGAAAAAAGTAACTTTACTTCCGTGTACTGCAAATGCTTTCACTATTGAAAGCTTTTCGATGAATATTTTAATGCGTTTATAAATTTGTTTTCATCCTAATCGGATTTTTAATACGCGTTGGATGTGCGCCGCCAAATCTGCAACCATATTGCCGCCAAATAGCCGCCAAACCGCCGCCATTTAAAAACTAAGGTTTTACCTCAATTATATGTAATTAAATAATGTTAATCTCATATTTACATTTCTAAACAATTTTTTATTGTATAAAAAACTGTTAATCTTTTTTTTATTGTACAAAAAATTGAAAACAACACCGAGTTGTTTTTCTTCACGGAGATCTCCTCTTTACAAAGTAGCTGAGCAGACTATAGCCTATTGCTCCGTGGGGCATTTTGCTCCAGCAGCATACCTATCAATATAAAAGCAGTTATTAATTTTCAGTTTCACGCGCCGCGTGAAACTTTTAGCGCGCAATATAGGCTAAAGGCTGGTTCATACTTATGACAAAACGTCCTTTGGACTTTGTCCAAAAGACAAAAGTCCTTAGGACTTTGTTCAAACGACAAATACAGCGTAAAAACGTCCATTGGATTTTGTCTTTTGGACAAAGTCCAAAGGACAAAATCCAGAGGACAACGTGTTCATACTTTTTGTCCTTTGGACTTTTCTCCTTGGATTTTTTCCTTTTGACTTTGTCCAAAGGACAAATTCTAAGTAGCGTTCATACTTCGTCCAAAGAAAAAACCCAAAGGACGTTTTGGCTTGTCCAAAGGATGTTTTGGCCTTTCTAAAATTGTCCTTTGGACTTTGTCCAAAGGACGTTTTGTCATAAGTATGAACCAGCCTTAACTCGCTTTTACTCGACTTTTTCTTTAGGTTAAGCTTATGCGTTCCTAAGCCTAAGCGAAGTCTTAAAAACAACCTAAACTTTAACAAATAGCTGCGCGAAGAAAGTTTAGGTTGTTTTTTAGGCTTTGCTTAGGCTTAGTAACGTGTAAACTTAACCTTAAAAAAATCGAGTAAAAAAAGTCGAGTAAAACCGAGTTTATATTTATAACACAGTTTTGTAAATTTTAAAGTTAAAAAAAATAAATTATATATTAGTTAAAACTGTCTTATTATAATTTTTTTTGCTTTAATGCCTGGCGGTTTGGCGGCAGATTTGGCGGCGCACATCCAACACGTATTTTTAATACCTATTATTTCATTCATTAAATCGAAATTAACAATGTAAAGTTTAGGATCGTTGTTTTTTTGAAATATTAAAACCCGTGTTAAACAGATTAATTTATAGTGCGAGACTCTATTAAACCAATCATAATTCGCCTGATTTCAAAACCAAATTATGACATGGAATAAAATCTACAAACTGAAATCAGTCTCTTGTATAAACTGAGTTTTTTAATTACTGATTATTTTATAGCACAGTGTACAGAAGCTTTAGACTTGATAGAGCTGCGGGAACTTGGAGCTGAAACTTGTATTTAAACATAAAAAACTTTAAACTGTAAGTTGGAAATTTAAAACCAAAAAAAGCCGCTAAAACCTATACCTAAACCTGAGTCTAAGCTTGAGCCTAAGCCTAACTCCAAACTATTTTTTTTTACTTTAGGTTCTAAGTTCCCCTTTTTTGCGATTTTACTTGTAGCTAAAAATAAAAAAAAACTTGAAACTGTAAGTTGGAAACTTAGAACCAAAAATAAGCCGCTAAAACCTATACATAAACCTGAGCCTAAGCTTGAGCCTAAGCCTAACTCCAAACTATTTTTTTACTTTAGGCTCTAAGTTCCCATTTTTGCGTCTTAACTTGTAGCTAAAAATACAAAAAAACTTGAAACTGTAAGTTGGAAACTTAGAACCAAAAAAACAACTAAAACCTATACCTAAACCTGAGCGTAAGCTTGAGCCTAAGCCTAACTCCAAACTATTTTTTTTTATTATAGGCTCTAAGTTCCCGTTTTTTGCGTCTTAACTTATAGCTAAAAATAAAAAAACTTGAAACTGTAAGTTGGAAACTTAGAACCAAAAAAAACAGCTAAAACCTTTCCCTAAACCTGAGCGTAAGCTTAAGCCTAAGCCTAACTCCAAACTATTTTTTTTACTTTAGATTTTAAGTTCCCGTTTTTTGCGTCTTAACTTGTAGCTAAAAAATAAAAAAAAACTTGAAACTGTAAGTTGGAAACTTAGAACCAAAATAACAGCTAAACCTATACCTAAACCTCAGCCTGAGCTTGAGCCTAAGCCTAACTCCAAACTATTTTTTTTACTTTAGACTCTAAGTTCCCGTTTTTTGCGTCTTAACTTGTTTGCTAAAAATAAAAAAAAAACTTGAAACTGTGTGTTGGAAACCTAGAACCAAAAAAAACCAGCTAAAACCTATACCTAAACCCGAGCGTAAGCTTGAGCCTAAGCCTAACTCCAAGCTATTTTTTTTTATTTTAGGCTCTAAGTTCCCGTTTTTTGCGTCTTAACTTGTAGCTAAAAATAAAAAAACTTGAAACTGTAAGTTGGAAACTTAGAACCAAAAAAAACAGCTAAAACCTATACCTAAACCTGAGCGTAAGCTTGAGCCTAAGCCTAACTCCAAACTATTTTTTTTACTTTAGACTCTAAGTTCCCGTTTTTTGCGTCTTAACTTGTAGCTAAAAATAAAAAAAACTTGAAACTGTAAGTTGGAAACTTAGAACCAAAAAAAACCAGCTAAAACCTATACCTAAACCTGAGCGTAAGCTTGAGCCTAAGCCTAACTCCAAACTATTTTTTTACTTTAGGCTCTAAGTTCCCGTTTTTTGCGTCTTAACTTGTAGCTAAAAATAAAAAAAAAACTTGAAACTGTAAGTTGGAAACTTAGAACCAAAAAAAAAACTAGCTAAAACCTATACCTAAACCTGAGCGTAAGCTTGAGCCTATGCCTAACTCCAAACTATTTTTTTTACTTTAGACTCTAAGTTCCCGTTTTTGCGTTTTAACTTGTAGCTAAAAATAAAAAAAAACTTGAAACTGTAAGTTGGAAACTTAGAACCAAAAAAAACAGCTAAAACCTATACCTAAACCCGAGCGTAAGCTTGAGCCTAAGCCTAACTCCAAAAATATTTTTTTTTACTTTAAGCTCTAAGTTCCCGTTTTCTCGCGTCTTAACTTGTAGCTTAAAATAAAAAAACTTGAAACTGTAAGTTGGAAACTTAGAACCAAAAAAGCCGCTAAAGCCTACACCTAAACCTGAGCCTAAGCTTGAGCCTAATCCTAACTCCAAACTAATTTTTTACTGTAGGCTCTAAGTCCCCCTTTTTTGCGACTTAACTTGTAGCTAAAAATAAAAAAGCTTGAAACTGTAAGTTGGAAACTTAGAACCAAAAAAGCTGCTAAAACCTATACCTAAACCTGAGCCTAAGCTTGAGCCTAATCCTAACTCCAAACTAATTTTTTACTTTAGGCTCTAAGTCCCCCTTTTTTGCGACTTAACTTGTAGCTAAAAATAAAAAAAACTTGAAACTGTAAGTTGGAAACTTAGAACCAAAAATAAGCCACTAAAACTTACCTAAACCTTAGCCTAAGCTTGAGCTTAAGCCTAACTCCAAACTATTTTTTTTACTTTAGGCTCTAAGTTCCCGTTTTTTGCGTCTTAACTTGTAGCTAAAAATAAAAAAAGCTTGAAACTGTAAGTTGGAAACTTAGAACCAAAAAAACAGCTAAAACTTATACCTAAACCTGAGCCTGAGCTTGAGCCTAAGCCTAACTCCAAACTATTTTTTTTTACTTTAGGTTCTAAGTTCCCCTTTTTTGCGATTTTACTTGTAGCTAAAAATAAAAAAAAAACTTGAAACTGTAAGTTGGAAACTTAGAACCAAAAATAAGCCGCTAAAACCTATACATAAACCTGAGCCTAAGCTTGAGCCTAAGCCTAACTCCAAACTTTTTTTTACTTTAGGCTCTAAGCTCCCATTTTTTCGTCTTAACTTGTAGCTAAAAATAAAAAAAAACTTGAAACTTTAAGTTGGAAACTTAGAACCAAAAAAAAACCAGCTAAAACCTATACCTAAACCTGAGCGTAAGCTTGAGCCTAAGCCTAACTCCAAACTATTTTTTTTTACTTTAGATTTTAAGTTCCGTTTTTCGCTTAACTTGTAGCTAAAAAATAAAAAAAAACTTAAACTGTAAGTTGGAAACTTAGAACAAAAAACAGCTAAAACCTATACCTAACCTCTGAGCTTGAGCCTAAGCCTAACCCCAAACTATTTTTTTTACTTAACTCTAGTTCCCGTTTTTTGCGTCTTAACTTGTAGCTAAAAAAAAAAAAAACTGACTTAATTGTAGTAAAAATAAAAAAATTTGAATTAGTGAATTAGAACAAAATAGCATAACTATATTAACCTTAGCTAGTGGCTAGCCAACACGATTCCAATTTTCTTAATTACAACTTTGAAATCATATTGTTTTGTGTTTTTTTACAAAAGCTTTTTAAGGTAACAAAGAAGCTGCATTTCTCCAGGCGATAACCAGCGCTGGAGTTGCATTTTCAATTACAAAAGCTTGCAGTAATGCCCAATTATTCGACTGCAGTTGCGACAATACGTACCGAGGCAGCTACAAGGGACCCAACAACGAAAACTGGGTCTGGGGCGGCTGTTCGGATAATGTTAGGCATGGAATCAAGTTCGCCAAAGAGTTTCTGGACAAGAAAGAGCAGTCGGCCTTTAAACAGTCCAAAGACGCTATACATTTGGTCAATATTCACAATAACAAAGTGGGAAGAGGGGTAAGTTTGGCAAATTAGTTTACAACAGGATAAAAGTTAAAAAATTAAAAGTTAAATTCAGAGTATGCATTTTAAAATTTTTTAAAGTTTATTTATAATAAAATTCAAACCTTATTTGCTAAATTAACGTTGTGAATTTTTTTATGTGGTTGAAATTCAGATTTGTTAAACAATCAGATCAACTAATTTCAATTTTAACCTGGGACAAGTATAGCAATAATTTTTAACATCAATAACGCTAATAAGTTATTGATGCTAGTTAGCAATACCATTACGCAATTTCAAATCCTTAACAGCACTATACCCCATTTTAGTTTTAGCATAAAAGCTTTAAATTGATGAGTTATCGCTTGATTGATAGCGTAAAAAATATGCCATCCTGCCGTTTTAAATTTAGGTAGCGTTAAAATTGCACTATCACTCCCATTTGAACTGTTGCTAAAAATGGTAAGATTAACCAGCAGGGTAGCGCAATTATAACTTTGTATTATTAAAATGCTGTGCACCATTTTCACTTAAGTTTTTTGACGTTAAGTTTGTGCACTGGCGAATTAAACGCCTTCTAGTGCAGTAGTGAGAATCAAACCATTGTACCGATTTGGCAAGTTTAAAAAGTTTTAGCAAATCAAAAAGGGGTGATTTTTTCGGAAAAAAATTTTTTTTGAATATTTTAACTATAGCGCATTTTTCTTGAAAAACATTTTTAAACTTTTAACGTAGCAGTACCCAATTCACTTTATTCAGGACTAAATTATGCCATGTGGTGCCAAACGGTATAAAAGTCGGTGTTTGTTGAAGCAGAATAAACTAGTAACATTTTTTCATAAAGAGTAACATTTTTGGCGCAGGGATGCGGTGCTTGTGCTTGTGGTCGTCAACCACCCATCCGCGACGGGTTGAGGTTTATTTTTTCATTTGTTATTTCTTTTGTTATTTATTTTTATTATTCTCCATATAAGAAGTGGTGAAAACAGAAAGTAACTCAGCTTGGCGAAGTTATAACATCTTTACCGGTAGAAGTAGCTTTTTTTGTTTTTCAAAAAGAATAATCTTAAACACACCCACAGACCCTTACCATTTAAAAACTTATAATTATTTAAATAGTCTTATTCATTTTTTAAAGATATTTTGGTAAATTTTGGCGCCAAAATTTTTAAAAATTTATTGAAAAAAAAAAGATTTTATTTAAAATGTGAAGCGAGTTGAACGAATAATCAATTATTAGTTTATATTTAAAACAATAATCATAAAAAATCAATATATCCTATTTTTTAAAAAAATCAATCGACCGAATTCACGTAAGGAATAATTCGCATACGGTTTGGTTAAAGAGTGCGTTTGCAACTGTCGAAGCACCTTAATTATGTTTTTTCAAAAACCGTAAAAAAAATTGCTGAAGGTACTATTACCAAAAATATGTAATAAAGGAAAAATGTGACACTCAGAACAAACTGCTTGAAAAAAAAGGTTGGGATCCCATTTAAATTGGAACTTTTTTTCAAGCAGTTTGTTCTAAGTGTCTCATTTTGCCTTTATTACATATTTTTGCTATTACTGGAATAAACATCATACGGAAGCACCAATCAGATGCGTGTCAAGTATTCTTATGCAAATTATTTTTACGTCACTTTGGTGGATTAAAACTTTTATTTATTAAGCAGCGATAGAACGTTCGGAAGCGTCTTGCAGTTGCACCAAAGGTTTTTTCTGAACCATAGCATTTTTGAAACAAAATTTTTATATTATACTCCATCATGTGGGTAATGGATAAAAAGTTGCAGTTTCTAAAGGTTGTAAAAAGATAATGTGACCTTTAAAAATCCAAGTAAGCCTATTTCATTAACAAAAGGATTGATTTAAACGACTTATAGTGTACAACTATAAAGTTAAAATCATTGCAATAAAAAGTTTTTGTATAAATCGAAATGCTCCAATAGCGAAATTTGCTGTTTAAAAAATTATTTTTAGTTCACATTACTGATAAATTCCCATTTATTATTAAAATATCCAATCAGTGTTGCATCAACATTATATTGCAGGTGTTGGAGATGCAAATGCGTCGGCAATGCAAGTGCCACGGGATTAGCGGCTCTTGCGAGTTGAAGTCTTGCTGGAACGCCATGCCCAAGTTCGAGGACGTGGGGGAGTTCGTCAAATCCCGCTACGATCGCTTCGCCGTCCAGGTGGCCAAGCGGGCCAAGAAGCGCCTCCGGCGGAAGGACAAGAGCAAGCGCAAGATCCCCATCCAGGACATGGAATTGGTCTATCTGCAGCGTTCGCCCAACTACTGCGAGCCTGACGAGCGTCTGGGGATCATCGGGACCAGGGGCCGGGAGTGCAACAAGACCTCCCTGCAGGAGGACGGCTGCAACAACCTCTGCTGCGGCCGCGGACACGACACCAAGATTGTGGAGCGCCAGGAGCGCTGCAAGTGCAAGTTCGTCTGGTGCTGCAACGTCAAGTGCAAGCTGTGCGTCAATCAGGTGGAAGTCACCACTTGTAAGTAGTGATGGGCAGTTCCGGTTTCGGGTTCCGGATGTTCCGGGCAAAATTTGGAATTCCGGTTCCGGTTCCTGTTCCGGATTGTTAGAAAATCTCAATTCCGGTTCCGGTGTTCCGGGGGTTCCGCAGTTCCTCCCATCACTACTTGTAAGTAAAGGCGAACCTCCATTCAACTGCGTGTGGTAGGTAGCTTTTTTAAGTCTAAAAGCCGTTTTATAATATGCAACGGGGCAAGATAAACTGTGCAAACTGGCATTATTACAGACCGTGGAATGTGCAAGTATACAATTCGTTATTGTTAAACTATCAATTTCACTAGTCAAAACATGTTCCTGCTGGTGGCAAACAGTTTATACGTGCGTATTTATTTAACAAGCATTTTTGTTCAAATTTGATTTGTTGTTTTGAATTCTAAACAAAAATAAGTAAATGCATGGACAAACTGGAAAATGAATAGTTTCGATCTGCAAGTGTTCAGTAATCAAAAATTCCCACAGCTTCATTTAAAAGCTAAGTTATAATGTAACAAAAAAAAAATTCTGCTTTAACACCACTTTTTAAAACCATAATTTAGCGTGCCAAAATTTTGTAGTGTGTAAACTTATGTCTTTTTTATTATTCTTTGGTTTTTAATGAAAATGATTTTTATTATGTTTTAAGAAATGAAATTAATTTAAAATCATTAGATGCAGGAAGTGTAAAAAACTAACACTATAATAATTTTTAATTCACTGAATTTTTTAGCAGGTTAAATATAAATATTTAAAAGTACTAGAAACAACTAAAATTATTTTAATATACCGCGTTAATAAATGATGTAATTTATTTTAAGCTACTAATAATTTACCGTAAGTTCAGAAACTAAAATTATCTTATATATATGAAATTTATTTTAATTTACAGATTCTAATTTACATAAAAGTACATATAGCAAAAGTAACCACATAAACTTAAAATTTGTTTTCACTTGAACAATATATAATTTAACCAAACAATTTTTCTTAAAAATTGATGGTTTTTGAAGTTTTAAAATTGTTAAAATGGATAGTAATTTCTTACGAGTGTAGTTTATAAATCAATGAATAATTTACAATTGGAATTTTATAATTAAATTTAAAGTCTAATAAATAAGAAATATATAACGTAAATTATGTTAAATTATTGCCAATATACATTTACTGCTCTAACAAGAGCTTGCCCTAATTAAATTATGACCCTAAATATTACCGGTTAGAGCCTTCACTGGCCCTAAGTAGGGCGTATTTCTCTGATTATGGCATTCAGAGAAAAAGTCACTTCATAATCACTTTACTTGTTTTTATTAAAAGTGAATAAATCAACGCTTCTTATGGTTGAATTATATCTGGCTGACGCTAAAAATTTAAATGCAGACATGAAGGGACCAATTAAAATTGCGCGGTAATGACGTTTCTTTTTTAAAAAACCAATAACAACGCAGATTTTTTTTAATTCCACGTTATCACAAAAAATACAAAAATTAACCAAATTTAGCCCTTAAAAATTTGCATTTAAGTTACAAATTAGGTAATTTAATAAATATTTATTAAAATACAGTTTTTAATCTTTGTTATTAATCCGCTTTAGTGAAAAATTTTAAATGTTTTTGTTGTTAAATAGTCGATTCATTACAGCAAATCTCGCGGCCAGATAATTTTTTTTGCCTATAGTTGTAGCATCAGAAAATTCACGATTTTTTTATTAAAATTAAAATAGTCACGATTTTCGCATGAATAATGTAACCAAACTTTTTTTTTCTTTAAAAATTGTTTTTTTCTGAGGGACTTATTAAGAACGCGCCCTAATTATGACCACTGAGGGCCCTATTTAGAGCGATTTAGTTTTACTTAGGGCACTGAAGGCGCCATTTAGGGATATTTAGGGCTCTAACCAAAGCACCCCTCAATTAAAGCACGCCCTACTTAGGCTCGTAAATGGGTCTGAGCAATATGTAAAGTTACAATTTTTTTATATTTTTTTGTTATGAATTTTTGATAAACTACCACTATATTTCTTTTATTAAATAATTTATTTTGTCCTTCTAACTTAACTTTCAAAATTGTATTCATGTTATTTCATTTTATATTTATATGTAATTAATTCTTTTTATATACCAATACTGCTTTGTGTTTTTAAGTATACATAAAGGTTTTTCATTTCATTTCATTTCAAGCAAATCTTTTGTTTTAGTAGCCATCTGCGGATTGTTAACCTTTAAAAAAATATCGTCCACTTTTACTGACTCCATTTTTTTTATAAAAATGGTCTTATTGATTTTATGCTTGCCAGAAATGCATTAATTAAGAAATAAGCTTTTGCTGTCCACAAGTTTTTTTTCTTCAAATATTACAAGCATAGAACATTTCTCCATTTTTTGATTAGTAAAATTAAATAAGGTGTGTAAGAATAGCCGTCTTTGAAAAACGTATTTATATGTATTATTTTAATAATAGTGATAAGTCCATGCTTTATGTGCATTCAAAAAAGTGTCATTTTTTATTTTGTATTGATTATTTTAGCAATTTATTAAAATTAAAAGTTATTTACAATTTTGTTAATAAATGTTTAAGAAAATGCTGTCAAGTTAATGCTACACAGTTTTAAATTAGTTTTGAATTAAGTCATATTGTGTACTAGTTTATTGTTGGTGTACGTTTTTTAGAGGTTTTAATATAATGTTAAATAGAAGACAACAATAAAAATGTTAAAAATTTTGAAAAAATATTTTAGTTTTTGGTACTTGATTGAACGCACTGATTTAAGGCGTTTTGTTATTTTATGTAAATAGTCTTGTAAAATATTTTTAAACTTTGTAAACTTATAATTACGAGTATTGAAATATTTCTATATGTTTTGAATATAATTTCAATATATTGGTGCAACACTACAAACGACTATAAAACTTTGGAAACTCTAAAAATTAATTGTTTTTTTATTTTTATTTGTTTTTTATGGTTGAAATTATATCTGGCTGATCACGTATAAACGTGTATGGGCACATGAAAATACAAATTAAATTTGTGCGGTTGCTTGTTAAAAAACAAATTGAAGCGCAGACTTTTTAATTTCCGCTTTTTCACAAAATATATAAAATTAGTCAAGTCTTTAGTCCTGTAAAAATATGCATTATTGTTAGTTCAAATTAAGTAATTTAATTTATAGTTTTTGCAATAAGGTATTTAATCTTTAATATAAAACTGTTTTTATTAAAAATTTTAAATTGTTTTGTTGTTAAATAATCGATTCTCAACTAAAAATCATCAAGGTCAGCTAGGTTTGATTTTTCAATAGTTTACATGAAAAGTTAATAAAAATTACGTAACCTTTGCGATTTGAGAACCTAATTCTAAAAAAGCATAATAAGCCAGCCATAATAATGTGTACATATTAGTATACCAGCTAAAGGGCATAACATTTTTAAAAACTTAATTAAATATGATAATGATGTAAGATTTTTGTTTTACATTAGAAAGTTAATGACAAAAAGTAGAACAAACAATATTTTTGTGATTGCATAAATTTGGCTGTCAAAACAAACAAATTTACATAAGGCTTAGTGTGCTTTTATATTAAACGTTAAAAAAACATAACACATTATGTAAAATTAATATTAATTTGTTTTTGGATTAGGTTTTTTTTCAAATTTTCAATGACATTTTATTATTATACACGTTAAAAAAATGTCTCTTTCATTCTAGAGCAAAATTAATATTAACTTGAGTTATTAAAGCTGTAACTAAATGAATTTGTACAATGATATTTTAAAAGCGTATAACTCTACATTTGTAGCTGTTACATGACTCATTACATGTGTCACGGTATTCACCTGTGTTTTCATTTTCTTTGGGCGCTAATAATAAAAATAATGATAACAAGAAATGTTAAGGGTCAAAATTTAATTTTAAACAAAAAAATAGGCAAAATTATTACCATTTGTTATCTTCGAAGTTTTATTTTAGAAATTTCTATAAATGTAATAATAACATTTCAATAGCGTCAAATCCTTGCTCTAAATTTGACCCCCCAAGCGACACACCCCCCCCCTCCGCGGATTTAAATTTGAAAGCGACACACTCCGTGATTTTTAAAAAAATCTGGCCAGAAAAAATTAAAGCAGGAAGTCACCGAAGCTAGCTATTTTTCAAGCGGGTTATTACTAACATTCTTATTCATCAGCTAAATTTGGTTAATATTTACCAATTTAATAAGTATCAGTGATTTTAAATATTGTTTAGTTTTATAAACTTAAAACCTTTTTTTTAGCTTATTATTTAAACAATAACTGTTAAAAATAATTAAATGGTTTTGTGTGCATATAGTGCTTTAAAATGGCAAATTCTGTTTTTGTATATCCATAATAATTATAGTGTAATTTACCCAATTTATTTCGATTTTTGAGACCTAATGAATGAAAAATAAAATTAGATACAGTGCGCTGTTATATAAATGTTACAAACAACATTAATTGATTTCATAGTAAATTTTTACAAAAAAAGTGGGGTTTTACAAAAAAAATGGTTTGTTCATAACTTGTATGAAACAGCACCCAGAGCCTTAAAAGTATAGTGCAATATACAGTATACTATATAAAAAAAAACAAGTTTTAGAAAATTAAATGTTTTTGCATTGATTTTAAAAGATAAATTTAAAGGCATTTTTTTGTTTTTTAGAGTTCTAGAAAAATTAATGAACGCCTTTTGTTTTTTTCCAAAAAAAAACATTTAAGTTTTGGACATTTTGGATAAAATATGAACCAACCTAATTTTAATTTCTATGTTTACCTGGCAAAAAACATAAATATATGTTATTTTTAAAATGTGTTATATTTTTTCAATGTTTTTAAAATCTATTTACTTATCGTTTTGTTATAATACAGTAGAATGTGTTGATATGTGAAACTCTTAAGTTGTGATCTCATTAATCTTAATTGCAAATAAACTGTTATTTTTAAAAAGCCAAATGTTTGCTACATTTTAGCATGATTTAGGTTTAATATTCTTTTTGCAAAAATTTTAAATAGCACAAAATTAAAACTAAAGGCAAACCAAACGTAGCTGCAACAGTGTGTTCACGTGTTCATTAAACAACTATTTTCTTTTTTATGACACAAAATAAGAATTATTCCTAAACTACCATCTGAAGTTGATTTCTACTTCAAATCTTTCATTTTCTGATTTTAATTGGCTGATACAAGTGACGTCAGATTCTCGTGATATGAGTGGTTACTTAATGGGGGGCATTTTTCAATCCAACGAACAACTGTTGCAGCCACGTTGGGTTTACCTTTAACATTAAAACACAATAAAAAATGATTAAGATTTATAACATGGTTTGGGTTCTAATCAGATTTAGAAGCTTTAAAACATTTTATTTTTTTTTTTTTAAAATAACCACACTAAAATTAGAATTACATGGGTTGAATTCTTAGTTACATTTAGAGGTCAAAAAAGGCGCCGTGTGTTTTAAAATTCTACACAAAAAATATGCTTGGCCAAACTTTAAATAGCGAAGTCCAAAAATTATTTAAAATATCTTGCTTTTAATTTTGCTGGGCTTGTAGGTTGCTTTTAGCAAATTTTTTTCGTTGATAGAATTTAACGCTTTTCGTCTTAATTTTGACTATTTTGAAACTAAGTTTAAAAAGCACAAAATAATAAATCGCATTAAAACAATTTATCTTTAAACTTCTGTAAAAAAACATCTCTTGCTAAATTAAAAAAACACTTTTGTCTTTATTTAAGTCGCTTATGATAATAATTCTTCATGAATTGCAGGACTCCGAACCAAAATTTATACTGGCAACAGTATTGATATAACGTTTTGGGCGGTCTAATGAGTTTAAGAACCCATAGCCGGCCCAATGAACCAATAAAAAATCAGTTATAAAAAGTAGCCGAAAAAAAGAAAACGAAAAAAACAGAAATTAAGTCAGTTACGTTTTTTTATCAATTTTATGCGGCAGCCGAATTTAACCGAGTCGACGTAAATTCGTAGGTGTTTTTTTTTGGGGGGGACAGAGGGCTCACCCCCCCTAGAGCCAAAATTTTGGACCCCCCCCCTAGAAAACATTCAGGGCCCCCCCTCCCCCCCTAGAGCTCGAGAGGAGTGTGCGAACAAATAATCCAGGGTCCAAATAATCCAGCGCGTCTTGGATTATTTGTTCCCAAATGCGAACAAATAATCCAAAATCGCCGCGTCAGCGCCTGCGAAGTGTGAACAAATAAGCCAAACAAAGGTTTCACTAGGTCCAAATAATCCAAGATAATATTTAGCTTATTTTAATTGGTTTTAACGCTTAAATTTAAAGAATAAAACTAAAAATCAACATTTTTTAGTTTAAGTTGAAAGCACAGTTTACAAATATAGCTTTCACCACCATTTGCTAACGATTTTTTAAAAGAAAACTCCAAAATACCAGGACACCGACGACTTTGATAGTGAAGTAACGAATATTTTTTGACTTAAAACTTTAAGTGGCTCTACAGGACCGAAATCTTGAGTCATGATTATAAAAAACAATTGCTAGGTTACAGTGTATGTGTGTGTATGAAAACTAAGATATTTATATTGCTAAGAAGTTTCAAGAAACTTCAAAAAATCTATCCAATTAGCGAATTTCATTCACTGCCACTGAAATTTCTTGAACTTGCGATCAAAAAGTAAAAAATTTGCATAAATTAAAATATGAACTCAAGTGCGAAAAAATAATCCAACTCGCAGCGCTCTTGTTTGGATTATTTGGACCCACTTTGGCTTATTTGGACCTAGTGACCTTGGATTATTTTTCCCTAGGCTTGGATTATTTGGACCCAGTTACTTGGATTATTTGGACCTTGGATTATTTGTTCCTGCACCCCTCGAGAGCGGTCCGGCCTGACCCCCCCTAGCGAGGCTGACCCCCCTCCCCCCGCCCTCCCGATCAATTTGGAAGTATATTTTTTTATTTACTGTCAAAAACACGGTTTTTTAGTTAAAAATAGTGTTTAAATACACTTTTTAGGCCTAAATGGGCTGTTTTAGTACATAAAATTCAATATTAGACCTAAAAACACTTAAATTATTGAGTTAAAAAAATTTTGTTAAAAAATTGGACCCTCTTGACCCCCCTAAATTTAAAATCTCACACCCGTGGTCGACCCCCCCCCTAAAAAGCCAGGGGGGTTCGAACCTCTTGGACCCCCTCCCCTAAAAATTTTGGCCTTCCACCCAGGGGTGGACCCCCCTAGCGGACCCGACCAAAAACACCTATGCGTAAATTTCACTATGATAATGGTAAATGGAAAACTATAACAAAATTAGTTTTATTAAAAATTCAGAAAAAACAAAAACAGGTTATTTAAATTTTGGCAATTTTTTTTAAATTCCGCCTGTTACTAAAGTAAAAAAACTCAACAAGCAAAATTTTAAAATTTCGAATTGTTGATGAAAATTTTACCATGTATGTATACCAAATTTATGTGCTATTGTTGTCATTTGCCAATAATCGCTTTGAAAGTAACAGTGATTAGAAATTGTTTATTCGAAAAGAAGATAAATAGTTTGTTTTAAATGGTTACTAATACGACCCCTATCCCAATAGTCAAAAACCCCCCATTTGTAAAAACGGTTGTAAAGTGATAAAAATCTTCATAGAATGGTGACGCTCATAGAATGCAATGAACATAGCGAGTCACCATAATGGATAATTACCGTATCTCCTACTTATCTTTTGTAGTATGCAGATCAACCGATCGAAATTTCGCGCGCTTCGGAGGGTTGATCTGCATATTACGAAAGATAAGTAGGAGATACGGTAATTTCCTTTATGTTGACTCGCTATGTGTATTGCATACTTCATGTATAAACTGAATTCCAGTGCAGGGTGCCTATAAAATCACTTTCATCCAACGAGCGCTCCAAAAATAATCGATTCTCCAATAGACACAGCAACCGAATGGCGTCCACGTTCCTTTTTTAGCTCCTCTTACTTTGATTTTCTCGGAACGAGCCATATAGTAAAAATGACTATTTTTTTTTTACTTAAAGGTGCGGTGCGGAGTCAATCTTTTTGTGTTGGATTTTGATAATTCTTTTGTGAAAACCTTACCCCTGCCCCAGATAGCCCACAAAAATTTTTTCAACAAAATATATCCAGTGGTTCAGGAGTTATGACCTCCAAAAATGGTGTTTTTCCACAATTCTACACGTGAAAGATTGCTCAATGGGTATAACGATTTAAGTTACAAATTAGAATTTCGGCCACCTTTTTTTTTAGATAATTTTTTTCTGGGTCTCTAATCGAGCCAGGATTTGGCCTAAAAATCAAACGACAGCTATTTTTGTTATTTCAGTGCAAAATTTTAAAATTTCTGTTGCACTTAAAAATCAGTGGAGGTTTAAACTTTTTTGTAATAGTGGCCGAAGTTAAGGCGCGTTCCATTAATTTCTGTCACCCAGAAAAAACTGGCTATTAACTATTGCTAAAACGAACGATAAATATTTTTACTGTGTTTTAATTTACTTTCACAACTTTTTGAAGCATTGGTACTCTACATATATCGTGGTAAGTGGTGTGATGGGTGGGGAAACCCCATTGACATTGATATTTACTATATTCACCATATGAATGAATTCCTCCGCCAAGAAAATAACCTGACTTTTTTAATTTGTTTCTATATTTTTTTGAGAAATATAGAAACAAATTCATATTTTCGGTCTATTCATAATTTAATATAACCTAGTAAATTATGTGTTATGTAACCCCACCCGTACAAATGATGGTGAAAATCGTGTTAAACAGGTTATTTTACGTGAATTTTAAGGTGGCCGAAATTAACGGAATCTTAAAATGCGCATTTAGTTAAACGCATTGCAAAGTGATTTTGAAGAAAATATCAAAACATAAAACTTAACAATTTTGAGCCTTAAACAGAAGTTATTTTAAGGTTATATAGTGCTTCGTTCTAAATTTGATGCAGTTTAAACACAAAAAGCAAAAATCCAGAAAATCACAAAAAATTTCACTTTTTGTATGAAAATGTTGATAATGCAGAATAACTTAAACAAAAAATTTTTGGAAAAACACGTTATTTAACATTAATCCAGTTACTTTTGTGCTAGTTCTTTTGTGTTTTAAAAATAGCCAATCTTGTAACACCCTAAATTGGTGGCCGCAATTAAGGCCTGGTCGAAATTAAGTCATATACCCTATACACTCAAAGAAAGTGGCTATTTTCTACTTTAATTTGATACCTTGATTGTTAAAATTGATGCCTTATTTGTCAGGATATTGCGTTTCTCGTACAAAAAACCCTAGATTTTTTTGCTAAAAACACGAAGTGAAAGAAAAAAACATTGGGAAAACTTCATAAAATAACTGTCGGTGTAGCGGGATTTCTTTTCCCCCCTTCTTTTTTCCCCCCGGAAAGACTATCCCGGCTTTTTATCGGGATATTCTTCCCCCCTCTTTTTTATATTGTTGTTCGTTTGTTATGAATTTTAGCTTGATTTTAAGATTTTGCTTAGGCTGCTTAGGGAAACTAAGGTTTAAAATGGTTAAAGTACTTAATGGGTTTTATCTCAATAATTTTATGAATTTATGAAAGTATCATGATAACAAAATAACGATTTTAATTTAATGACATATTTTTGAAGAATGCCCAGAATTAATATTATAAACTTTATGCAAATTTTTAAAGGGGGGAAAAATATCCTGGGATAGTTTTTCCGGGGGGAAAATTTTTTAGGGGGAAAGAATATCCCTTGACACCGTCATTTGGTGTTTTTAACGAAAAATTCGCGGGTTTTTTGTACATAAAACGCAATATCTCGACAAATACTGCACTAATCTTTACAATCAAGGTATCATATTAAAGTGGATAGTAGCCTCTTTCTTTGAGTGCATAATTTGTACTTTAAATTGTTATACCCATTGAGCAATCTTTCACGTACAGAAATGTCAAAAAACGCCATTTTTGGGGGGGTCATAACTCCTAAACCACTGGACATTTTTTGTTGAAAAATTTTTTGTGGACTATTGGGAGCAGGAGTAAGGTTTTTGCAAAAAATTATCACAATCAAAGACTAAAAGTTTGACTCCACACCGCAACTTTAAAGCTTTTTGAAACTCTAGCCTGACATTTTATTTATCAAACAAAAGCGTAGTCAGCTGTACTGTACTGTAGTTCTTTTTTGACTACATTAGAAATGTTTTAATCAGGAATAAATTAGGTATTTTTGATTATGATTACGTGGGTTTAATTGGGTTTTCATGCTTTGTATAGCAGGATAGAGATGCACGAATATCCGCGTTGTAATCAGTAATTGGCACTTGCGTGTTCTTATGCGCTTTAAACACGCTTTTCCGCCGAAATAATCATAATAATAATGGTAATAATAATGGTTAAGATATAATATTTAAAAAATGCTTAAAATTTTTAACGTTTTGCCTCTAAATATTTGAATAAATACTATGCTAGAGTTTTGATGGTGTATTTTTGTAGGAAGTACGAACTTATTTTATTTAAAAGTTCAACACAAAAAAAATTCAAAAAAAAAACTAGATTATAAGCAATGTTTTTTATAAATTCATCAAGTTGTGTAAAACTACACTTAGTAGAAAAAACCGTTTAATTTATTTAAATGACAAAGTACAACGATTTACAAAAAATGTGCATGTGTCTTCTAAAATAATGCTCTTGGCAAAACTTCACAAGCGATAAAAAAATTTTTATGATTAAAAATAAAAAAAACCAGGGTTCAAGTTATTGTGATCTCCAAGGCGTATGTAGTTTGCAAACATAAATAGTAAAAAAACTACAAGAGTTATATTGTAGTTTACTGCCTTTGGCACCGTCAATATCACAAACATCTTTTTAAAATCTAAGAACCGTAAAAACTGGGGTAAAATAAAAAAAAACACAAAATATTTTTAATTGAGAACAATAAACAATAAATAGTAATTATTTATTTCATAAAGTTATAAGTACTTTTAGCACTTAAAAAATTAAATTTGTTTATTTTTTACATTCTAGCGCTCTATTAATTTCTAAACTTTAAAATATCTGCAATATAATGCTTTTTTCTAATGTATATCATTTTTTTGATTTTTTTATCAGACACAAAGCTCAGCAACTAATGAAACGCTTTTAACTGCACCACTGGAGAATATTTCCTCAACTAATTATTTTATTTTGGTCGACATAACACTGCACATTATTTCAAAACCAAGTATATTACAAATGTTTACAAAATAATTTAAAATCATAATAAAAAAATAGGAATTATTTTATTTTAAAAAACCCAATGGGAAATGCATAAATCTTAAAGTATAATAACAGTGAATGTAGAATTTTTGCCTGAACACACGAGTTTTTTTTGGATTCTGAAGAATAATTTCGGTGTGTACTTGCTTAGCTTTTAACGGGACTCATAACACAAATATGAAGAGGAAATATAAACCCGGTTTGGTGTTCATTATTTATTCGACTAATAGGTAATCTTTGAATGTTTATCATACACAATTTTCTCAGGCTATTAGGTTCTTATATCAAAACATTATAAAGTGCATTGTTATAAAGTCTAATTATAAATTTATCAGATTTCTCTATGGTCAAGAATACATGAAAAATTAATTTTCATGTATTCTTGCTATGGTGTCATTTTTTTTCAAAATTCAAAATCAATTTAAAAACAAGTGTTTAAAAATCTGTTTGCACTAAAATCTCAGTTCCTTACTTACTTGCAAAAAGATAATTTTTTGATGGATTAAAAAAAAATCCTTATTTTCTGCGCTGCTAATATTTTGCTAATAAATTTTTTTCTTTAAATCCATTCAAAATGTTTTTACAAATAATTTACCAGACTAATCATTGAATTAGGATGCGTTCCTTATTCAAAACTGTAGTTTGAATAAAACAATAGTGCACTGGAATAAAAAATAAGTTGTAATATCTTAAAAAAAAGTCAAAACATACATTGTATCAATGAAGAAAAAAGGCGAACTTGAATAAAAAAGAAGTTAGTAATATTTCAGAAAATTTGTAACACATTATATCAATGTGTGAATAAGGCATAATTATATTCATTGATATAGAAAAATTAAATCTGACTGGTCTCAGCTGTTTGCAAAATAAAAGTAGGATAAAACTTTAAGATAACAAATTAAAACAATGAAATTTTACTATTTTTTAAATAATCAATTATCAATTAATAATAATCGTAGTTATATTATATATTGTTTATTGTTTATAATTATAAAAGGCTCTGTTTTTTTTTGTTAATCCAACTAATCTAAACCACAAATTATATTTTTGTCTTACAACCGTACGGTTTAATGCGCCTCGTTTAAATGAAATAAATATAGTATTGATTTTTTGGATATCACAGAAGACATGAAACCCATAATAGTTTGGAGAGGCCTTCGATTATTTGTATGGTAAGTATATAAAAATCTTAATTTTTTCTTTTAGAATATTTGAAAATTATTTTTTGTTGTGAGTGTTCAGCCGTGTTAAGAAGACGCGCCCTGTTTAAAAAGCGTTGTTTTAATAATCTAATCAATTGCCTTAATTTTTTAAAATTTTTTAAAGAAAAAAACAGAAATCTTGATAAAGCGATACACACAAAGGTTAAAACGTTTATTGTACACATAATTAATACAAAAGCTTTCGACCTTATAATCTTCGGTCATCTTCAGTTGTACACTATTCTAAATAAGAATAAATACAACATAAACTTAAACCGAATTTGTATAATAGAAATTAAATGCCTAAAATTTTTAAATATAAATCATACAAGATTACAGAAAGGAATATAAGTAAATTCTAAATACGTACTTATGGATGCAAAATTGATAAATGTTAAAATTCTTACAATAAATATGTAAATTACTACAAAAAAAGAAATAAAACAAAACTAATTATATAAAATACTTAAAAACAAGGAAAATAATTTTGACAACTATATTATAGAAAACATAAAAATTACTGATAAAGCCTATAAAACCTATAATATACCAAATAAAAAACACTATATTTTTTAAACACGCACTATACATAAAAAACTGGTTTTAGTAAAACTGCATAATGAGGAAATACATCAATACAAAAAAATTAATAGAGTACAGTTTAAAACACACGCAGAAAATAAACAAAATAAGACAAGACTTACGAAAAACACAATGACAATAAATGACCTATTAAAACAAACATAACTCAGTACTTTGAATATTTTTGTTTATTTTATGTTAAACCTTTTTATGTTTGACTCTAAGGTTTATGAACAAATCGACGGAGTTGCAATGGGATCACCTTTGGGACCTAGTTTGGCAAACGGTTTTTTATGTCACCATGAAGAAAAGTGGCTTTCGGAATGTCCTTTGGAGTTTAAACCCTTGTTTTATCGTAGATATGTTGATGATTGTTTTGTTTTATTTCGCAGTGAGATTCATGTTAAGCCCTTTCTTGATTTTTTAAATTCCCATCATGAGTCTATTGAATTTACCTATGAATCTGAGGTTAACGCTGTCTTACCGTTTCTTGATGTGTATGTAATTAGGGACAAAAAGGGGGATGTTTTACCCCTTCTGTGTACAGGAAGCCTACTTTCAGCGAAGTTTATTCAAATTATAATAGTTTTATTCCTATGTGTTTTAAGGCTGGTCTTATATTCAGCTTATTAACTCGTTCTTTTCGTCTTTCTTTGTCGTATGACCTTTTTCATGTGGATTGACAAGTTTTAAAATCATTTTTTGTGCAAAAACGGTTATCCGCTGTTTTATAGATGGCTGTGTAAAAAAGTTCCTGGATAAAGGTATGAAAGTAAGCAGTAAAAAAGTATCATCTGTTAAGAAAATGTCAGTTAATGTTGTTTACCGTATTTAGGGCTCGGTTCTGTTCGTTTAAATAGTAAACTGCGTAAGTTGTTTTATAGGCATTTCCCGTAGGTACGCTTGAATTTGATTTTTAAGTCTAGTAGACGTTTAAGTAATTTTTTTATGTTTAAAGATAAAATTCCTACTAATCTAAATTCTAATGTCGTATATAAAGTCTCGTGTAGTGGCTGTAAGACCACTTAGTGCGGGTGCACCACGGTAACGGGACTTTAGAGCCGGAGCGAGGGGACTTTAGAGTCGATGGTCTTTAGAGCCGCAGTGTGGGACTTTAGAGCCGTATTGGAGGGACTTTGGAGCCGTAACGTAAGTTTTGTGTTCAGAAAATTTATAAAAAATTAAGGGACTTTAGAGCCGAACTCTTAAATCTGGCTCGAGAGGCTAACTTTATTCACCTCTCAGGTTTTGCTGTTTAGGCTTAGGTTTAGGTGTCGCTTAGGTTTAGGCTTTTGCTTAGGCTCAGTCTTTTGCTTAGGCTTAGGTTCAGGTTTAGGTTTTGCTTAGGCTTAGGTTTTTCTTAGGCTTAGGCTTAGGTTTTGCTGAGGCTTGGACTTAGAAAAAATCTTTCTAAAGCTCTTTCTAAGCTAAAAATCTTTCTAAGGTTTGTCCACTAGATGCCCCGCCCACTCACTTTGGCGACAAAAAATGTCTGGAAGCCAGACTACCGGACGGCGCCACCATTCTCCCGCCAAATCCTTATTCTTGTCATCTTCTGTATAGACAGAATCTCTATCTCAGTTTCAACCTAATCCTCTACTAAAAAAACAAACTCCCTAAAATACACCAAAGTGAACAACACCTTCCAAGAAAACTAAGAGCACTCCTGTCACAACTAAAATCCGGATTTTGTCATCATCTAAATTCATACCAATCTATAATAAACTCTCTAATCAAAAATGTATGCCCAAAATGCAACCAGCAACCTCGTGATGTTCACCACCTTTCAACTACACCAAAAATCGTACCACATTAAAGGCAGAAGACCTATGGCTTCAACCCGCAAAGGCATCAGCATTTCTGCAGGAAATCACCTGAAGAAAAAGTGGCTATGCAAACAAACAAACAAATTTCACTATGACCTTACAATCAAGATTCACTTAGGTAAGCTGCGCTATATTAACAGGAAGCGAGATATGTATTTAGACTGGTGAGTTGTGCTGTTTCAACCAGTTTGAGCCATAGGGATTCACATAAATAAATTGCGCTATTTCAACCGAACTGAGCGATAGGAGTTAAAAATAAGTGATAGGGAATTACACTACTGAGTTATATTATTTTAACATGACTCTACGATAGAAATTTACATTGGTGAATTACGCTATTTCAACAAGACGTAGCGATAAAGATTTACGCTGATAAGGTACGCTATTTTTATTTCATAAAGGCTAAGCCACTGGAATTCTACTGCTCAATTGCGCTATCAACAGAACTGAGGGATAGGTATTCAAACTAGTGAGTTGCGCTTATTCAAAACGTCTAAGTATTTTCATTCGTGTAGTTTGTTGTTAATTTTTTTTTATTTAAAATTGTTTTCATTAAATTTTAATATTTTTACATCACTATTAATTAACTATTGGTGGGTCACCTTTTCTGTGCTTGGTATTATAATAAAAAACAAAACGTTTTTATATTTTATTTGATTAATATTTGTTTTTATTTGCTAAAAGCTACACAATAGGAGAGTGTTGTTTTCATTAAAAAAATCGATCAATTATGCATTGTATTTTGTGAAAATGGTGTTTAACGAAATACTACATGCAAATATTTTTTTTTGTTTTAGGGTCTTGCGTAGCGGGTGTGGTGGGCATAGCCATGCCTCGATATTGCCTCTTCGGGGACACAGTTAACACCGCCAGTCGTATGGAGTCGAATGGCGAAGGTACCGTTAAAATGATGCTTTAGAAGAACAATGCCATAACACAACACTCATTACAACCAAAAACCCAAAAATCTTGGGGCTCACGTTCGACCCCAAGCTTACATTCAACACACACATCGCAAATACACACAACAAAGCACGCAAAACACTCAAAATCATAAATGCACTTACAGCAACATCCTGGGGCAAACCAAAAGAAACACTCACACACACATACAAGGCCATCACTCGACCAATAATCGAGTATGCTAGCACAATTTGGGGCCCCACAACATCACACACACAAATTAACAAATTACAAACAATACAAAACACAGCTCTCAGGGTCACAACAGGGCACACCACAGACACAAACAAAAACATCATTCACACAGAGGCTAAAGTCCTCCCAATAGCAACACACATTCAACTCCATGCAAAACAAGCAAAACTGGCAGCCATGTACACAAACAATCCACTCAACTGTTTAACACAACAACCTGCACCCAGCAGGCTCAAAAAACAAACAATTTTTCACAACAACAACTACACAACAAACATTCCAACAGACATACACAACAAAACCTACAAAGCACTAAAACAACAAATCCACACAAACACAGTCACAAACCATATCAACAACACTCCAATAAATCCAATACTACAAACAAAAGCACCAGCAATAAGCAACGAGGAAGAAAATCTTCCTCGCGGGGTCAGGAGAACCCTCGCCCAACTCAGGGCGGGGAAATCTCCTTTCCTCTACTCCTACCTACACAAAATAAATCCTACACAACACACATCACCAAACTGCCCGCTATGCAAAACACAAATACACACAACACAACACCTTTTCACATGCATAAACATTAACACGACCTTGGGACCAGAGGACCTTTGGGCAAATCCCGTTGCAGTTGCTGAGCTCCTCCGGGAGTGGGAAGAGGGGGTGAGCAAGGCGAGAAGCGTGGCGGACGGACCACACCAGGGTTGATGGAAACCCTGGCCACTGGCAAAGGACACACAACAATGCTATAAAAATAATAGCTTATTTTAAGTCGGCTGGCGATTATAGTTTACTTAAAATCGATTAAAAATAATAAAATATTTGAGATTTGTTTTGCTCCAAAAACTCGTATTATTCGGCTTTTTAGTTTTTTATATCACATTTATATTAATTTCAAAAAACTGTACCTTGTCTATCACAACCCTTCGGACAGTTTCAACCATAGATGGGCAGGGGGGTTGGCTGTGGTTATACCCCCCAAAAAAAATCCCGACTAAAGCCGACCCCTCCCCCCCTAAAATTTGGGGGTACCCCGGACACCGCCCTAAAATTTGAGGGGTCTTAGTACTAAAAATGCTAAAAATGTGGTATTTAAGGAATACCCACAAAAAAATTTTTGGGATATCCTCCCATAAATTTCAAGAGTCGGGTGTACCCCCCCCCCCACCCTCCCCGAAATCCGGGAGACTGCCCACCTATGGTTTGAACTGTAGAATCGGCTGTTTTGAGAATTATATTTCTGGGTTTTTTTAATGTGCAAAAATAAGAAACTAATATTTTGTTTTAGCATTAAAAATTCACTGTAGTGCAAGTACAAAAGAAGCTTTAGATAATTTGTCAGGGTACAGATTGGAAAGTAGAGGGCCGTTGGAAATCAAGGTAATTAATTAATTTTTAAAATAAATATTTTTGTTTTTTACTTGAAATTTTGCTGGTTAGTAAATAAGATTGTTTTTTCAAATTTAATTTTTGCCGAAAGATTTAGAAAAGTGGGGGAAGCAGGGGGAATTATATACTTTTAAAAATAAAAAAGTAAACGTAACGGATTATGTTTACTATCGTGCTTTTAGTTTTAAAACAAAAACAAAAAACCTGCTTTGTGTTGTTGGCTTAACACAAGCTACTGCATAGAGAAGTGCCAGATAAAAAATTGGCTTTTGAGTCCCACTTCTTGATTGCAATTCCATCCAATTAAAACAGATTTAGGGCTGTTTCCGCTGAAAAAAACTTGGAACCTGTCGCTTTCGAATCCAAATTCGACGGTTCCCGGAAATTTCGTCTTTTACATTTCGTCTTTCAACATCTGGTTTTCTACAACTCGTCTTCAGAAAAACTAAAAACCCAAGCCTAAGCAAAACCTAAAAATCAAGCAAAACTTTATAAATAATGTAAATTTTTATTTAATGATGTGTTTTTTGAAATAGAAAGTAAAAACCTTATTTTTTCTAATCCTAAGCAAAACCTAAAAATCAATAAAAATTTTATCGGCAGGGCCAAAACTGGCCTTTTTAAAAATAAGTTTACCAAATCGCATCGAACCGACGAGTTTTCCGAAGTCGAGATGTTTAAAAGACGACTTTTCCGAAGACGAGATGTAAGGGAACTTCCGGACATTAAATTCGACATTTTAGTGGAAGTTGAAATATAATATGTATTATAATCAAGCCTAATCGTAAAAACCTAAAATCGAGCTATGGTTGAATTATATCTGGCTGACCTCGCAAGTGTGTATAAGAGACATGAGTAAACCAATTAAAATTCTGCGGCTATGACATTTTTCGTTAAAAAAACGAATAAGAATGTATATTTTTTGCCTTTTCTCAAAATATAATAAAATCAATCAAATTTATTTTTGTTTAAAATTACATTATGGTTCCAGATTAGGTAATTTAATAAATAATTGTAAAACTAACCCCCCTTGCGTCTATTTTTAGAAAATTAGAAGAAAAAAAACTGTTTTCAAAATAACATTTAACCACCTTCAATCTTATATTTTAAAGATTAATTGATGAGTGAATAATTAAAATATCAAAAAAGAGTAAAAATTGTTTTTAACTCTTAAATTAGTGATGATCTATTTTTTCTTAAGTTAAAAATCTTTACAAGAATAATGCGGGTGCGCGCTTCTAGAAAACTATAAATAAGAACACAATTCCCAGATGCCGTTTTCCTCCAAATTTTGAAGTGTCTACAAATTAATAACTTTCTTATTAATTTTTTTTTAATTCTGAAGCACCTCACAAAAGCGAAATTGCAAGATTGTGTTTGTTCATAAACAATTAAAAGTATGTTTTGAATAAATTTATAGTAATAAACTATTATAATGTAGGTCAGTTTTTTAGTTTGATTAGAATTAGACAATGGATGGAATTACAAGTCTTAACTTTAATTTTCAGGCTAACATTGGCAAAGCATATTGCGTAGCTGCCGGTATTGCTTTTAAACTTTAATTATGTGTGTGCCGCACTCATATTTATGTTAGCCGCTATATTATTATATATATTTTTTGAAAGCATTTTTTCGTACTTATTCGTACTGACTTGTAGTCTATTTACATGTTTCGGGACCTCCCCTCCCAAATTTCGGGGATCGGGATTCCCCCCCCCCAAAAAAAATCTGGGAGGCTGCCACCTATGAGTTTAAGTATGCGTAAACATTTTTTAAGAATTTCTATTTGTACGTTCTCTCTTTAATTTTTGGGGAACTAAAAGTAGGCTTTAGTAGCAAGGCTTTAAAAGGTGACTCATGATTTTTGATAAAGTTTTGTTTAACAGTCGTATGTAACTCTTCTAGGTTTGTGAATTGTGTTGTGCTTGGAGGAAGGGTTGTTTTTTTTTGAGTTTTTTGTGAAGGGTTTGTTAGACACCCACATCGTCCTTTTTTTGTCCTCGTTTGATAAATTTTACACATGTCTAAATTAAAATGTCGTTTGGTGGTGTGAATATACTTTTAATATTTCAACTTGTAACTACCAAATTGTTTGTGCATGAATTGTTGGGTAAGTGAAGTGAATTATTTTGTTTGTTTGCATCAGGAACGTATCTAGGTTTTTAATTTTGCTGCAAAAAAGGGAAGGGGGTGCAGACCTGTGCACGGTCTGGAAATGCCCCCCCCCCCGTTTTATTAGAGGATTCGCCCTCTCCCCCCCCCCGCCAAAAAATGAAAAAGTACCCTGAAATTATGACGCCATTTTTGGCCTATGATGATTTTTGCAGTTTTTCAGCTATTTCAATTTATTTTAAGCCATTTAAGACCTATTTTTACCTTATTTTCGCTTTTTTTTGTCCCTTTTTCCTTTTCCCTTCTTTTTTTCTCTTTTTCCCTTTTTTTCTCTTTTTTTTCTTTCCCCCCTGCTTGCCCTCCCCGTTTTATTGCCCCCGTTTTAAAAAAAGTGCCCCCCGTGGCCCCCGTTCTGGAATTGACCCCCCCAATAAAACCCGGGGGCAGTGCACAGGTCTGGGGGTGGACCTCAGTTACGCAGAACAATAGGGGGTGAAGAATTTTTGCAATTTAAAAAAAAACTATATAACCTTTTATAAAGTTGCATAATAGTTTTTTGCATTAAAACGTATTATTCAATCATTTCAGCTTTGAAAAAAATTATGTAATCCAATATTTTTTTAGTGTTAAAAACATATTTAAACAAGGCATAGATAGACACCTCCCTGGACTTTTAGGGATTTGCCGAAATACCATCACCGTTGGCGGCCGAAAAAAGATGGGGGGCGTTTGGGGTTAAACAACCACACCTAATTACTTGATTTCCTAATATTGCGTAATACTGACCGGTATTGTTTTCAGTAATAGTAATGTATATACTAGCGAATTGTAAATGTAGTTTTTAGATGCCCAAAAATTTTTGCATTATTGGGTTACCACGTTAGTCAGACCTGTGCACGGTCTGAAAATGCTCCCCCCCCCGTTTTATTGGAGGATTTGCCACCCCCCCTCCCGTTATATTGCCCCCCCCCCCGCCAAAAAATGAAAAGGTACCCTAAAAATATGACGCCATTTTTGACCTATGATGACGCCATCATCGCGAATTTTTTGCAGTTTTTAGCCTATTTCAATGTATTTTAAGCCATTTTAGACCTATTTTTACCTTATTTCCGCTTTTTTTGTCCCTTTTTTCCCTTTTCCCTTCTTTTTTTCTCTTTTTTTCTCCTTTTTTTCTCTTTTTTCTTTCCCCCCTGCTTGCCCCCCCGTTTTATTGCCCCCCCGTTTCAAAAAAGTTGCCCCCCCCGTGCCCCCCCCCATTTTGGAATTGCCCCCCCGTTTTAACCCCGGGGGGGCAGTGCACATGTCTGACGTTAGTGCCAAATTAGTTTGCCAGTTACGCAATTAGCTGGGCACAAGAAAATTTTGGAATTGTAACTTCTAAAAAACCAATATTTTACTACCTATTGACCGTTTGGAAGGGGGTGGCCCTTCTATTCGCTCAGAACCGTCTTTTCTTTGTTTCTCTTTCAGGCCTCCCTCCCGGTTGCGTCCCTGGCTTGAACAGTCGCTGTTTGTACAAAAATCATGTGCACTGGCAAAGACCTTCATGATATTTTATAGTTATTTAGGCATCAAAACTGCAAACAACAATTAAGTGAAAAATAATTGTAATGAGCAAATTCTACATATTGATATACTCTTCTATAATTTATCTAAATTGTTATCGAAATATAAACTTTTAAAGTTAAGTTCAGCATACATTTTTTTGTGCGGACATTAGTTTGAAATGCCAATACTAGGGGTATTGTTGTAGGATTAAACAATTGTTTCAGGAGCACTTTTACGAATCAAATTCCTATTATCGTCAAAAACAAAACAAAGTACTCCTTTCTTACGGAAGTTATTCACTCTAAATTTGATATAAAATTTTTTTGGTGCCAAGATTTTCTTAAATTTCATCCCGATCAGCTGAATATTAAGGGAGTACTTCGTTTCCTGTACTACAGGAATTTTATTTGTGAAAGTGCTTCTGTAAAAAGTTTACACTGGCTTTTAGGGCAAAGGAAAGATGGTGACCTACTGGCTGTTGGGCAAAGAGTACATGCTTACCAATTCGGACGATCTCCCTTCCCCGGAAAAGAATCTGTTTCCGGTCCAGGATTCTGGAATTCGGGGCGCTTTGCCGCTGCTGAAAATCAAACCACTCGGACAGGGTAAGCGTGCGAGCCGGCTTCATTATTTTTTGGGAGCAAACCCCAAAAATTTTCGGATTGTATAATTTTAATTTAATTGTAATGTAATATATGGGAATTGAGATGAATATAAGACCGGATGTAAGATCTTGACTTGGTCTGAAACCCAGACGCCTAGTCTAGTTCCGAGTTTCCACGCTGTCTCAGTTTCCGATTTAAATTAATAATAGTATAATAAAAGTGATAAAAGTATAATATTTTTAATGTATATTTTAGAATCGAATATTTCCTTGAGCAAGACTGGTTCCGGTATTCTGAAGCGTCTGAGCATCCTCCAGCGTCGTGATTCCACCCAATGCCCGTCCCCGATCCACAGCCCGGTGGAACCCGAGCTCGGGGCCTCTTCCGACCCGGCGCCCACGTTCGCGGTGGGCGGGGTTTTGCTGCAGCCGCCGCTGGTGGCCCAATCAGCGGGCGTGCGGGACTCCTGGCACAAGTTCCTTTACCCCTCCAGTCTGCAGCCGGGGGGAGGCGGGGACTCCGCGGACCAATCCCACCGTCCCGCTCCGCCCCCCATAGACCTGGAAGGGGCGGGGAGGAAGGGCGGTCGGCAACGCCCCTCTCTCCGCATCCCCCCGTACGCTAAAGTGAGGAACCAACAGCACCCGGCCGTCGTGGTGGAGGGCGTGGTCAGCCCCGGGGACAAAGCGGCACTCCGAAAGCGCTCCATGAGCTTCCCGGACAACGCCGCCACCACGGCGGCCTTGGCAGAATTCCAACTGCAGAACATGTCGGACCTGCGGGAGCTCAGTCTGCCCAACTCCCCGAGTGCGACTACGGGGGGCGAGGTCTCTGTGAGCGCCACGCCCTCTTTGGAAGAAGCCCCCGCTGGAGATCAGGTAGGAGTATTAATTGTTTTATTACTGTGTGTGGCTATGGTGGATTTTTTGTTTAGAAAACAATAGCACAGCTATGAAAGAATATTATGCAAAACAAAAAAATATTTGTACTAAAATTTTTACTCATAACATTCTCTTTTAAAAGCACTAATGTCCTTCTCTTTAAATTTATTTAAACGAAGATAGTGGCTAAAAATTAATTCCTGATAACATGTTCTATTATACTATAACATATGATTTTAATGTCCTTTCTTATAAATTTATTTTAATGGAAATAATGGCTTAAACTAAATTCTGTTAACATGTCCTAGTCCTATTAGACTATAACATAAATATTATTTTATTGTCCCCTTTTTAAATATATTTAAACGAAAATAGTGGTTAAAACTTTAAAACTAAATCCTAATAACATGTCCTATTTACTATAGGTAACATAAATATATTATTTTTATTGCTTAATTAATTTAAAAGCAGCGTAATATTATTAGCTTTTGTTTTAACCAATCGGATTACTATATTAGCTGAATTATTTATAATTTTCTTGCTTTATTTAAGTATCTGGCGCCTTGGTTAAATACTTTGTAAGTTAATACGATTGTGGTGTGTTCTAATAACGACACTAATCCGCTTAATTAAACAAGCGACATTACTAAACTTTGCACCTTGATAAATGGACTTTCTCTGTTATTAAACCTGTTTTTATTAACAAAAGCACGGTCAATCTTAATTTTAAGGGGGCACGCCACAAAAACTGTGATCACTCACTCATTAATAAATCCTTAAAATATACAAGTTTTTTAGTTCTATAAGTCAACTGTGAACATACAAATAAACACATTCATAAAATAAAAACACGCGCGCAGACACACACACTTTAGATAATAATATTATGAAGCATACATGAGCACGCTGTTGGGGTTAATCTCCCTCCAAATTCTGGGGAAAATGTTTAACTCCCTCCCCACTTCATAATCCGACTTTGGGAGGGGCACAGAAAAAGGTTGATTCCTGCCCCCCCCCCCCCCCCGGGGTTAAAATTTAGGGGGGGGGCAATTTCAAAATGGGGGCACGGGGGGGCAACTCCCCCCTTTTTGAAACAGGGGGGGCGATTAAAATGGGGGGGGCGGGGGGGGGGCAACTTTGAAACGGAGGGGAAAAAAGGAGAAAAAAAAAGAGAAAAAAATAAGGGAAAAGGGAAAAAAGAGACCGAAAAAAAGCGAAAATAAGGTAAAAATAGGTCTAAAATGGCTTAAAATACATTGAAATAGGCTAAAAACTGCTCAAAATTCGTGATGATGGCGTCATCATAGGTCAAAAATGGCGTCATATTTTTAGGGTACTTTTCATTTTTTGGCGGGGGGGGGGGGGATGAAACGGGGGGGGGGGGGCAAATCCTCCAATAAAACGGGGGGGGGGGCATTTTCAGACCGTGCACAGGTCTGCATAGCGCTCCCACGCCACCCATGATGATGATAATACGGAAAATCTTTAATGTAAGAATAAAATAATTCAAATAGTAAAAACTCGGTGGTTTCCCTTTTTTAATGTGCAAAGTTTTGTAATGTTACTTTTGTGAAAAACAATTTAATTAGCAAACCCTATTAGTCTTATGCTTTGTATTAACTTTAAATTTTTCTGTTACCTGCTTTCCTCTACTGTTGTGGTTCTACAAGTATTTTTAATACTGTTTTGTTTCTTTATTTTTCACAATTATCGGTACGAATTTAATATAATATATAAAGTTCAATACTATTGGCTATGAAAAAGAAATATAGGTATATAAGACAAATAATAATTATTCTTAATGCAAGCAAGTAAATAATAATTTAAGCATTACCTTCTAGCCAAGCGAGGTTTTAGCAATTTAATAAATAATATCATTTTAGTTTAAACATAAATAATATTTTCATTAAAACATACACAAAAATATTAATTTTTAATACTGTAGCTAAATTAAATCGATTTATCAAAAATAAATTTATTCATAATTTTATTACTTTTTTTCAAAATTACTTTCCCCAAAGCTTCAGATCTGTTGTTTTTGACAAACTTTCCTATTTAAAAAATACCAACAACACAGATTGTAGTTTATAACCAAAAGAACAACAAAAAATGTTGATGGATGATGATTGATGGAATGGGAGAATGTTTTTTTTATTTTTAATATTAATACTACTTAATTTTTAATATTAATACTTTTAATACTGGAGTATTAATATTAAAAATGAGCTTATTTAGCAAATGCTAATTTTTACAAAACGAGATGCATTAAATAAAAAAATTATCCATAATGTCGCCAAAAGAAAACTCGACATAAAAAAACTTTTATTGGTGTGGCTTAACATCCAAGTTTAATGGCGCGGTATCTACACAAGGGATCATTATCGGGATAAGGGAAATACGTGTTACCGGCAAGACATAGAAGAATAAACCAACATTTTTAACTTTTTTCGTTTTTAGTATAAAGTATTAAAAAGTATATTTTTGGATGACGAAAAGTTTGTGGATGGTTATGGCTTTGGCGATAGATGAATGATACTCTCCTGAAAATAGGCTTTGTCTTACCAACCTGCGCATTGGCTTTAGCTTTCAAAAATGGAAGTTCTGCGGGCGAAAGCACATCCTCTCCCCTCCCCAGGGAGAGACAAAATTTCATGACAAAGGGACCGGGGGACAGTTCGACCTTCACTAAAAAATTTTTTTTTAAGTAAAGCACAACAAGAAACTGGTTTAAATGTAGAATTAATTAAAAAAATAAAATTAAACAAACTAATGATTTTTGTTAATAACTGATTTTGTTAAGAAGCTTTTTTTTTGATAAAAAGTTAATATTTTGTTGTCCTCATTTGGTTTAAATTAGTTGCTTAAAATTTGATTTATTTTTTAGAGTAATATTTATATAACATGTCGTAGTAACCATTCAACAGTATAATCGATCTATTAAAATAAAAAACCTAAATATAATTTACCAGCTTAAACTAAACTCTAAAACAAGTTTTGTTTCAGTTTTGTGGACTACAATATGCTTTTAAAACGAATCAAGAGTTTTTCTAAAAAATAAAACGTGAATTTTAAATAACTCATCCAATGAGTTTAAACTTTGTACGATGAGTCTCATCGTACAAACAATAATATGGATTCTCCAAATTTTATACGAGAGGACATGGCCTGGAACATGCCAGTCTTAGCTAAACACTGATTAAAACTTTAAATCAATGTTTTTTTTTATTTCTTTAAAAATTAAAAACTTGAATTTTAAACGATTAACGTACAAACAAATCTTGTTTTGCCAAATTTCATGCGAAAGGGCAGGCCCTTTTTTTGCACACTATAATTTAAGTAAATTGTTTTAGCCTCCTGACATAACGTTTTTTAATATTACATATTGTGGATTTACTATGTTGTTTTAAAAATAGCCAATGTCTAACATAGTTTGGTGTATTTGAACATTAATAATAAAAACACGTGCTATACTAAATAACCTTATTTAATATTTTAAAATATCTGTTGATTTATTAAACAAGAATATAGCAAAAACTTATTAGTAGAGTTTAAAGAAATTTATTCATAACTAAGCTGTAGTTTTTAGCATTATTTTCCTAATAACTAAAAAGTTTGTAGTTGTTTTATTTGTAATTAATTAATTTTTAAATTAACGCCACTACATCGATTTAATTTTCATTGGCGACGAAATCACTTTTTCTGATTGTACCAAACAACAAACTCAAAGAAATTTTTACCTTTGCGCCTAAAATTCAGACGCTGTGCACCCTGGGGGCCAGGCGCGTATCAACAAAATTAGCATTTAATGGATATCTATGTATCTATGTATAGAATTTCATTTGTAACAAAAATGAAATTATGAACTTAGACATACACCGAAATAAAATTTTGAACATACATATTTATACTTTACGCTTTGTATAACTGTACTTAGCACTTTCTAGGTGGAGCTGACACTACCTTCTTCAGGACCACTTATGATCGCGCCCCTGCCTCGGCATTCCCTGTTGGCAGATGGTGGCGGTAATTCTCCTGGTGTTGGTGCAACTAACTCTTGTACCGGTGTTTGTGGTGGCAAATATCCCACTACTACCGCCGTTGGAAACGGGGTGACTGGTGCTACCGGTGCCATCTTAACTGCTACTAACAATCGCTTGGCGGAGAGGGGAAATACTTGCCCCATCGGTGGGCTGGAGCTGGGTGCAGCAGCCAGGTGGCGACAGGGTTCTACTGACTCCCAGGAACCAGTGTTCTGGGAGACAGAGTCTTACAATGACGATTCTAGCTTTAATCTAAAGAGCTCCGTGGATGACGCGCGAAGTCTGGCTGACTCATGTTCCTCAGGAATCAACGCCAGGAAATGCTGTACACCGGACCGGCATGACCCAAAGAACACTGGTAGCCGCGACTTGATGGAATTCAACACACCGCAGAAAGTGGAGGGGCAGGACAGCCAGCAACTCTGCGACAATCAGGACGGGTATTCATTCAGGGATCAAAGCGACAGACACGCCCTCTTATTGGATAATTATCAGCAGACAAAGAAACCAAAGCGGAAGCGAAGCTTTTCATGTGATAATAGCCGCGTTCCAACTCATAAAACAAATGGGACCATTCCCCTGGTGGATTTGTCGAGAAGTGAAGTAGTGGGTTCACCACAACCGCAGCAAGAAAAAAATACTGAGGCGTCAGGGGCAGGGACTTCTGTGGTGAGTGGTTCCCCTCGCTCAACCACAGACTTGGACATGGATTCAACAACTTCACCACTAATTCCCCAGTCTGAACGGCAGAGAGGGCGAGATCTCTTCCGCCACCACAACAGCGCCACCTGTCTGGTTGGCGGCGGGGGACGGAGCTTCTGGCACCCGGCCAATAAGAGCCTCACTGCATCTCCAAACACCTCCAGCAGCTTTTCGCGAATCTTGAGGAAACTGCGTCATGGGTCTGGATCAGGCGAAAACTCGGCCGGGGGTGGGTCGGTTGATCCAACAGTTGTTTAAACACGACCGTTTGTATATTATTGTGAAATTGCCAGTATTTGCCCAATGAAGTTTTGACAAAACCCATCTGTTAAATTGGATTGCAACTCCATCCACAGCTATATTGGAAGTATTACTGATTCTGTTTCATGGCATTACCAAAATAATAAGTTTTGTTCTAATTTCACTCTAGCTATACATTGCTCAAGCTATACTCTAGCTATATGATTGCCTGATGGCGAGGACGGTCAAATAACTTTTTCTGAGTCGTTGAGCGGCTGACTCCACCACATTTCAATCAGAGATCTTGTCAATTTGTTTGGACTGTTAGTGATTATTCCGTGGCTGTTTTGCTAACAGTATGCAGACGAGTTCTCACAAATTTTTTGTCACAACGCTTTATTATAGTTTATTGGGTTTCAATATGTATTTTATATTTTCTTATTTTGTCTACGCTCAATCAACTCCTGTCTTTGGAACAAAACATGGCGTGCCAAGTATCAAATTTTCATCTCACTTTGCCATTTCTAAAAGCAGCGAATAATGTTTGCGTATTATGGTGCCCCAGCTTGCCCTAGCGGCCGGCTAAAATTTTTGTTTCCTATAAACTTTGAACAAATAAACTGTGAGCATGGGATGTCACAAGAATTTTGACAGAACTTCGCACTGACCAGATATGACCTTGCACACGGCCTATTTGTAGCTGAAATATTTTGGAGGCAAATATATACTTAAATCAGGTCTTGATTTTGCAGGACTAGTTTTTATGTCAGAATCAATTTAAACTGTTTCTAGGCTTTTAAACTGTTTCTAAGCAACAAGTGTTTAGAAGTAAAAAAAATCAATCAAATAGATCAATAAACATTATGACACTCTTTTGGAACAACAAAAATTCGCTTATGTGTATCCTTATGGCTATATTTCACTGATTAATCAATGTGTCGATGTTGCTTAAATTTGATTATAATAATACATAGTTATAAAGTTTATTTAGTGGTAGTTTAAGTGCAATTTTATTTAGTTTTTTTTTTGTAAAGTCAAGGTTAAATTATGGATAACACAAAAAGATGTTTACCAAAAAAAAGCTAATGTATAAATCTTGTCAACAAAAGAGTTCATTCATGTGGTATATATAGTGCGTAAAAAATCTCATCAACACAGGCAGATGATGCATCACCCATCCCTTCCCCCGCCTTAAAGGAGCACTGTCACAAATCAAATTCCTATAACGCCTGAACCGGACTGCTCCTTTAATACTGAACCGATTCAGCTGAAATTTAAAAATGTTGTAGCCTTGTAGTGGAGCACTCTAAATACTAAAGTTGAGTTAGGTAGGTGTGGTATTAAAGGAGCAGTCCGGTTTGGGCGTTATAGGAATTTGATTTGTGACAGTGCTCCTTTAAGGTGTGGTTTATATTCAAAACTGAGGCACATGGACATGGGGAAATATATTCAAAATGAGTATGGAAATAAAATGGAATAAAAGACCAAAAATACCGAAAATGACGGGAAAACGATGCAAAATGGTAAAAATTGCCAAAATAGTAAAAATTTAAACAAAGCGGGAAAGAGGGGAAAGGGACATTTCCTGACCATGCACAGGTGTATTTACACAAAAACTATTATATAATTTTCGTATCAATAATCTTTTTTAGAGAAATATAATCGGTTTTTTGTTTCTGTTTACATATTTTTGCACAGAAAATAGTTTTTTTGTGTATTTTGATCAATTTTTGACAGACTTTCTACACTATACTTTATTTATAAAATTCTACTGTAATTTTAAAAACAAAAATCTTTAATTATCGTATTTTTCAGGTTCACCAAGTTTTTATTTTAAATAAGTTTATTTTCAAGTTGTCTCAGTAGTTGTCAATTTATTATACATTTATATACATTTGTGTTTTTGTTTTAGGTTTTTTTGTGAGCAAAACTTTTTTTTTGCTGTAATAGACTATTTTAAACTAAAGGCGTTTTGCATAGTAAAGTTTGACTACACACAAAATCGAAAAATTAAAATGAAATAAAGTTTAAAGGGTATTTTTTTATTAATTTAACAATGTAATATTCTGTTTAAAAAAATAAATAATAAAAGTTTTTGCTTGATGGACAGCAGAGTTGCACTCACAATTAAAGCAAAGTACTATGTTAGGCTGTAAAAAATAAAACAAATAAACATTTTGTTCAACATCGAAAAAAAATGAAAACTACTTTGCTTTGACTGTAAGTGTAATTTTGCTGTTCATTCCATACCACTTAAATGAACATACTTTGAAAAGCCCAATTTATTAACGTAATTTTAATTATATGTTCAAATTTTTACAAAATTAGACAATATATTAATAACCATACAAATCCGAACAAATTTATATTTTGCATTTATTTTTTACACACATTAAACTTCATTTTGATTTTAAACGTTTGTTCGTGTCCGTATTCCAACTTTATTATTTTAAAACATCTTTTTAATTTATACCTTCAGTAATTAATTCCAAACGAAAAATATTTTTATGGTAAAACTTTTTGCTGTGTCACGAATATTTCAATAGTGGTGAATTAAAAAACTTTTAAAAAATCTAGGAACCCTCTAAAGCTAATGGTAGAAGCTGCATGCAGTGTGTAAAACCCCGAAAATTCTTTGTCTAATCTCTCAAAATCGTGACAGCAAGTTCAATTTAAAAAACGTTTTAGCTTTGGAATTTCATATTTTTCGTTTTAAACCTAGTTCAACAATCAATATCAATTTAAGATAATCAATTAAAAACGGTGCTCAGTTTTCTGTTCCTTCCGTTTTGTGTGGCATTTAATTCGCAATTGAAATTTTGACCAATGTGATGTACAACTATCATTAGCAGGTGTTTTTATGTTGTGCTTCTGAAATTTTTCGATTTTATACGTAAGTATAGTTATTATGTGCTAGTTTCGCTCGCGAATCTTAAATAGATTTACGAATAGGTTTTTTATTTTTAATAAAATTTTAATGTATATTCCCACTCAAGACTCAAAGGACAAAAGCGCTAGAATGGTATACCTCTTAGGACTGTCCAAAGTTAGACTAAAGTCCAAAACGGAAAATCCAGGGAAATTTTCCAAGAGGACTTTGTCCAAAGGACAAAGTCTTCAAATTTTCTCGTTGTCAACTCTTATTGAGGACAAAAAGTCCCCCGGCCAAAGGACAACGTATTCATACTTCTTGTCCTTTGGACTTTTACCCTTTTGTTACACCTATTTTTGTCCTTTGAAAACAAAGAATTCCAAAGGAACAAATCCCACTTGTTATTAGCGTTCAAAATTCGCCCAAAAAAGGACAAAGTCCAAAGGACGTTTTGGCTTGTCGGCTTAAATGTGACTTGTTTATGTTGTTTGTCGTTTGGACTTTGTCCAAAGGACGTTTTGTCATAAGTATGAATAGACCTTAAGCCTCCAAATTCTGCGAGATGGTTACTTCTCTTTTTCGTCTTTCTCCCTCCCCCATTCAAAGGAAAAAAATGAAACCCATTTACTCTAGAGGTGAAAAAAAGTTAAATTTAATTACTCCCGAATCCGCAAAAAACACTTAAATTTCTTAATTTTAAAGAAATTAAACCAAAATGCCTTCGAAAGGTATTTTACAGGAAAAATTTTATTTAATCATGAGATCAAATTTTTGGTAGTTGACCGGAAAAAGAAGCATTTTGACATTAACTCGTTTTTTTATATTTTCCCCTAACAATAGTTCCTAAAATCAATGTTCAATAAATATTGGATGCTGTACGTGTGTATGATGATTGCTTTGATAATCTCTCTATGTCTGGCTTTTATAAACCTATCTATATAACATTTGGAGTCAACATTTTGCTGTGATAAATCTCCAATTTAATGAAGCTTTTATTATTGTTAAAAATATAAAAGTTACGTTAAATAATAATATTGTTTACATATATAAATTTTTTAATTTTAAAAATTCAATTGCTAAATTCTGCACTAATCGGTAAAAAATTGGATCAAAATCTTTGACCTGTGCACGGTGTGGGTATACTTTCTCGTTTTATTAGTGGTTGTGCATTTTCCCCTCGTTTCAATACTTTTTCCCCAGTTCCCCACAAAAAAAAAACGAAAATAATACAAAAAATAACCGCTGTTTTTACCCTATTTTCGCAAAATTTTTTAACTGTGTTTGCTAAATTTTTGCCGTATTTGACTTTTTTTAAAATTTTCATTGTTTTTGCCCTGTTGCCATTTTGATTTATTTTATTTTTTGTCATTTTTTGCCTTGCTTCCCGTTTTAATCAACATCCTGGTTTCAAAAAAAAAACTTGCCCCGTACCTCCTCCCAGTTTGGAGATTCCTCACCATACATGGGCACCCAGGGGAGGGTTAACCCCCCAAATTCTCAGAAGAGGGGTTTAACAACCTCCCACTCAGAAGTGGGTTGGGGAAACGTTAACCCCCCCCCACAATTTTGAAAAAATGAAGAAAAAAATGTCTTTAAAATGACTTCTAAATGCCTCCAAACTTAAGTTTTGAGGTCAAAATGAATGTTTTAAACAATAAAAGCTCAAAAAATCCAATAAAAAGGATTTTAAGATCTAAATTTAGCGTTTTTTTACCTATTTTTTCTTTAAAATTGAAAAACGATAGGGGTAAAATGCACTCCAGAAAAAAACA
>JASAMX010015287.1:0-21892 GCA_030248175.1 Microlaimidae sp. YZB2_3
TATAGAATCACTTAAAAAATAAACTATTGCTTATTTATTAATGAATACTTGGATACGAATGACGAATCAAGCTTTTTTAAGTTTTTTACGAAATTTTTTAACAGATTTAGACAGCACTATATCGCTGCTTCGATCATTCCAAAATTTACAACTCTATTACTAAAAAAATATTTTCTAGTATCAATTCTAAAATTAAGAATGCTTCATAGACACGCTCTTAACTCTACTTTTACATGCTTAACAGTCTAAACGGCCTCTAAGGCCATTAAAATTTACAAAAAAAAAGAAAAAAGTCTAAAATTAAAAAAATATACCTGTTTGCTGTTTGGATGCAGTCGAAAAAGGTACATTCGAAACAGATTCGTTCTCGAATTTATTAATAGATGCCTCATCTGAGTTTGCCCCCATATCTACATCAATTATTGTGTCCATATCTTTGGATGCATCAGTTCCTATTGCTATTTCATTTATTTTTTTGACTGAGGCGTTTATTGGAGCACCTGAGTTCAACTGAGAATTTTTTTTTGACATTTTTAATTCTCATTTAACGAAACACGCGTCTCAAAGTCGTATTGAATTGTTGATATTATACAGAAGTTACTACTCTTTAAAAAGTGCTTTAGAAATCCGTTTAATGCACGAATGTTAATAATCAAAATAACTGTAAAGTTTTTTCGGGTTAACATTTTTATCATAAATACTACGCAAATAAAATCTACCTGGCTAATTTTTTCAAGCGCTACTAATGTAATCAATTTAGCATTATTTTATTTAAATTTTTTTTTGTTGAAAAAATGATTTTTATTAATTTTCTCTGCAATGTCAGAGCTAATTTATAAGTGTTTCGAAAACCACATTTTTTCTAAATTTTTTTAAATCAATGTTTTTCACAGTATCGCCTTGAATATAATAGGCTCACAAGACGGGACCTTTGATTATCGGCAAAGTTATGAAAAATATATAATTGCAGTGCACTTAAATTTTAAAATGTGTACTGCTTTATATTTTGCCGTAGGTTCTTTAAACAAAAATAAAGTTTACAAAAAAACAACGCAATTACGCTTTAGGTTTAATCAAGGGAAATTAAAGAAGTGCACAAATACATAATACAGTTTCACCTATATAGCTATAAAACAAAGCTAAATCAAAAAATTGCTTTAAAGTATACAACAAAGTTATAAACAGACAAAAATACAATAAAAAAAAGGAAATTTATTATTAGGGATGTTCCCCAAGCTCCCAGCTCTAGAACACGGAAATTTTATTTTAAAGTTCTTGAGATACTCACGGAGACATTTTAAATTTTTGGCAAGAAAACTTGTCATTTGCTAGAAAAAGTCAACTGTTTTCTGCCAAGCTCTTGCGTACGGGGATTTCTAAAATACTGTCAGTTTTTTGCAACCAAAATTTAAATTTCCGCACACTACTGACGAGTTTACTGATTTGAACGAAAAATTTTATTGCAAGAAAACCGCATGTGTCTTTTTTTATTATTTTTGACGGGAATTATTTATTGTAAAGCCGGACCTAGTTATCAATAAAAACGACAGCAATGGTTACAGCGTTTTTTGCATTTTAACATCAAACGTATAAGTTCCATACGTGTACCTAAAAATAAACTAAACAATTCAGGACATGAAGGCATCATTTTTGTAGTTATTTGTTAATCTAAACTAGTACAAGTCTTGTCTTGTAACCGGCGGCCGTGAAGATTAACTTTGAATTTGCATTTATGTCTTGATCCACTGCACAATTTGTCAAATTACAAAATCGTGATTATCAATCCATTCTCCGCTGTCAGTTATATATATGTTCGTTAAAAGACCAGCAAACTTAAGACCCGTGTTAAGCCTGTGCTTCACGGTATAAGCTCGCTAACTGTAAATCCCATTTACCTTTACCGCACAAATGTTAAATGAAAAAAACATCACTACCAATTGATTCTTTGTTACAAGTTCTATCTCTTTATGTTCTGAATTTCAAGTCATAAATTTTCTTCAGCCGAGTTATAAATGTTTTAAATAAAATTTACATATACGTTATGATCAACCGCACAATTTGTCAGACCACAAAATCGACTTATATTCTGAATTTCAAATCATATAGATTTTATTTTGTTGAGTTATAATTGTTTTAAATAAAATTTGCATATACGTCATGATCGACTGCACAATTTGTCAGATCACAAAATCGTGATTATCAATTGATTCTCCGCTGTCAGTTGTATCTATGTTTTGAATTTCAAGTCGTATAGATTTTATTTGGCCGAGTTATAATTTTTTTAAATAAAATTTGCATATACGTCATGACCGATCGCACAAATCGTCAAATCACAAATTCGTGATTATCAATCGATTCTCCGTTGTCAGTTGTATATATGTTCTGAATTTTAACTTATATAGAGGTGATTCGGCGGAGTTATTCAAAATCAAAGAAAGCGTTAGGAAGTAACTTACTCACTTACTTACTTACTCATCTAAAGATAATACCGGCCGCCGGAATAACATTTGTCTCAAGCATTTGACAACCGAGTCATCCCGAGCAATCTGTAATCCCGAGCATTTTGACAACCGTGAACCGAGTCATCCAGAGCAATCTGTCATCCCAAACATTTTGACAACCTAGTCATCCCGAGCATTTTGACAACCGAGTCATCCCAAGCAATCTGTCATCCTGAGCATTTTGACAACTGAGTCATCCCAAGCAATCTGTCATCCCGAGCATTTTAACAACCGAGTCATCCCGAGCAATCTGTCATCCCAAGCATTTTGACAACCAAGTCTTCCCAAGCAATCTGTCATCCCAAGCATTTTGACAACCGAGTCAAGAACAAGCAATCTGTCATCCCGAGCATTTTTACAACTGAGTCATCCCAATCAATCTGTCATCTTGAGCATTTTGACAACTGAGTCATACCGAGAAATCTGTCATCCTGAGCATTTTGACAACCAAGTCATCCCGAGCAATTTGTCATCCCGAGAAGTTTGACAACCAAGTCATCCCAAGCATCCTGAGAAATCTGTCATCCCGAGCATTTTGACAACTGAGTCATCCCAATCAATCTGTCATCCTGAGCATTTTGACAACCGAGTCATCCCGAGCAATCTGTCATCCCGAGAATTTTTACAACCGAGTCATCCCAAGCAATCTGTCATCCTGAGCATTTTGACAACCGAGTCATCCCGAGCAATCTGTTATCCCGAGCATTCTGACAACAACAAATAAAATTTGCATACGTCATGATCGACCGCACAATTTGTCAAATCACAAAATCGTGATCATCAATCGATTCTCCGTTGTCAGTTGTATTTATGTTCCAAATTTCAACTTATACAGAGTTGATTCAGCCGATAATTGTTTTAAATAAAATTTGCATATACGTCATGATCAACCGCACAATTTGTCAGATCACATAATCGTGATTATCAATCGATTCTTAGTTGTCAGTTGTATCTATGTTTCGAATTTCAAGTCATATAAATTTTATTCGGCCGAGTTATAATCGTTTTAAATAAAATTTGCATACGTCGTGATCGACCGCACAAATTTTCAGATCACAAATTCGTGATTATCAATCGATTTTCCGTTGTCAGTTGTATATATGTTTCAAATTTTAACTTATATAGGGATGATTCGGCCAAGTTATTCAAAATCAAAACAAAGTTCAAAAGCGTTAGGTAGTTGGATAGTTACTTACTTACTTACCTACTTACAGAACTGAAAATAATATCCGGCGGCCGCAGGCCGCCGGAATATGTTTTAATATTACTTAGAAGTCTAGAAAACTTGAAAATTAAAAAAAATAAAAATTTAATAATCACATGGATCACGGGAAACATGGACAAAAATTTTTTCTGAATTTAAAAGCTTGTTTAAACTAAGTTTTTGTTTTACGCCGATTTATTTTTTCTAAACCTATAAGCAAAACCTAAAGGAATAACAAAAATTTTTCTTAAAAGACTAAATTGTACATACCAAAAAAATGTTTTGGTATAAATACGCGCTTAAGTTTTTACAGAAAATTTAAATCTCGAAAACAACCACAGAAATGAGATTTACGCGTCTGATTTAGGATAGATGTTTTATATGTGTAGTTTACTTGTGGGAGTTTTGGGAACCTGGGACTTGTAGCAACATCAAAAAATTGTATCAAATGGATTCCAAAAACACTCCACTTTAGCAACAGCAGAATTATAAAATATTATTTTGATTGTTTTATCTTCTATTACCAGTTTATTTTATACGAACTATTGGCTTGTCTTGTTGTTATATGTGTTAGTAAATCTTTTCGTGATACAAGTATCTAAAGAGCACACCGACCAAGGCTATAAAAAAATAAAAAATGACAATTTGAACATTGTATGAAAAGATAAATAAAGTTTTTTTTTATTTTTAAACCATAAGATTATTTCAGTGGCGTATGGCGGTAATTAAGCGATACCGGACAATAAGTCGCAAAATAGCCCTGAGAAATGCTTTAAAAATAGAGCAGGAAAAAAGGGGCGATTTCTCCCGGGCGTATTTTTAGACAGAAAAGCTTTCTCTGAGATGGAGACCATAGGAAAGTTGAATTTGGTTTGATTAGCTGTCCACTAAATAAAAATTTTTATTTGTTTATACAGTGAACTAATTTCACAACACTGTTGCATTTTTTTATTCTGATGAAATGACAATTTAAAAAATCATACTCACAGTCACAACAATCTTTAAAAAGGCAAAAAATCGTCACTTTTTCAATTAGAAGGTTATATTTGTATATGTTTAAGAAACAACTATATATTTGGACAATAAATCACACAATAACAAATGTAATAATTTAAATTTAGCAGGCCACATTTTCAAATCCACCGATTTCACAAAATATACACAAATCAAATTAGTCAATTTAATGTTTTAAAAAATGGTATTTTCGATGTGAGGTGAAAAAGTAGTGATATTGGGACTGAAAAATTAATAAATGTGTATTTTTCATAATCAAATACATAGCCTTTGTTTAAACCTTGCAAATTGGTCATTAAATAATCAATTCTGTATATTGAAAATCATGGAGTCACCCAGGCAATGAATGCTTATAATACAGCTGATATCAGAAATCAGTTTAACACGTGAGTATTACATGCAATGCAAGTTACTTTTGTAGCTTTAGCTTTAATAAAAGACAGTTAAAAAGCAGAAAGTTTAAATTTTAACTTTTAAAAGTTGTAGATAAAATCATTTATGTTTTCTAAATCAGTATGTTTTCTGTGTGAAATCAAAGCAATCTAAATAAATCTTCGTTTGTTTTAGAAAGCAGGAAATTGAAAAAAACTGCATAGATCATATAGATGTTTGGTTTGCGTACATTTGTATTTCAGAAAATTTTCCAAACTTTTTTAAGACTAAAAACTTAAGTTAATTGTGAAGTAAAGTATATGTGATTTTGGAGGAACACCATCACCATGACGTCAATTTTTATTAATTTATAATGAATCACCATGATTCCATGAATATACCAGCCACAGTGGTTAGTCACAAATGATTAAAATAGACAGACTTTCCTTTTCGTGTCATTTTTGCTTCATTCCTTTAAAATGTTTAAAACAATATTTCTATGGCTGCTACTTTGAAAAATTGCGGACGATTTTTGTATACATAAATGTTATTTTATACTTACTGTTTAATAACTTTTTTTAGCTTATTTTGTAGTATTTGTTTTGTTTGTACCAAGGAAGCGGGATTAAATTGGTATCAAAGCGGTGCAAGCCTAAAAACTAAATTTATACTATAGTGATATATTCTGGGGCCGCCACATTTAAGTCCTGCTACATTTAAGTCCCAGCAAAAATTCTCAAATGCCACATTTGAGTCCTACTACATTTGCGTCCTTCACGTTTGAGTCCTGCCATATTTCAGTCTTGGAAAAATTGCGTTCAGAATGCAAATCCGCGAACGGTCCTGCCTCATTTGAGTCCTTCCACATTATTTGAGTCCTGGGGAGTCCTGGGGTCGTATGCTGAAGATTTAATCTGACTTAAAGTTAATCTGAGATTGGCGATTGTCGACACACAGTAAAAATATTATAGCTAAAGTCTTCCAGGCTGAAATTAAGGGCGTAACCGCTCTCCGCCAGGAAGAAATAAACAATAAACCTGCGATCGAGAAAAATTAAAAAAAAGTTTTCAGCGGTTATGTAACCAATTATTATTTAGTTGCGTCATGTGTTTCGGTGCACGTGATATTTTCTTAAAAAACGAGTGGTTACTTTACCACTCATGTATTTTCACCCTGATAGAATTTAACTTTAGCGTTAAACAATTATAAAAAAAATAAAAAAAAACAATAACGGAAATGACTATTGTATTATGGATTAATTAATTATGCGGCCTGAAGTGAAAAATACAGCTAGAGTTAAATAAATGCTTCGAATTTCATTTTAATTTTAAACGTAGCAAATTAAAGTCCGTCCATTTTGTTTACATAAGATGGGCCAAAATCCTATACATCTAATATTTATTTTATATGTAGATATAGGTAAAAATTTATATTATGACAAAAAGTAATTTTTTCATGCTATTTAATGCCTTTCTGCACAATAAATGACGTTTTCAGATATAAATTGGTATATTTTCACATTTATTTTTTTATTTTAACCATTTCAAGTATTTGATAATGGATTTGAAATGAACTGCTGGCATTAATTCCAACAGCATTTAGTGTTTAAGTAATGTCGCTTCCTGGTGGCATTTAAGTTTAATTTAACGAATTTAGTCTGAAATTAGGTTTAATCTCAGATTAATTCGTCACTAACTCGAGATTAAATTATTAATTTATGCAAATTTTTAAACCACCTCCGGAGGTGGATTAAAAATTTGCGGGTTTTTCTCGCTAATCTCGGATTAATGACGATTTAATCTGAAAAAGCAAGCACGAGGGGCCCCCCCCCCCCCCCCCCCCCCACCCCCCCCCCACCCACCCCACAACCCCCCCCCCCCCCCCCCCCCCCCCCCCCCCACACCCCCCACACCACCCCACACCCCACCCCCCCCCCCCCCCCCCGACCCCCCCCCCCCCGTAAAGTCTATTAACTTCCTTAACCTAGATTATTCAATCAATACTGTTAGTATGTTTTCTGTTTGTCGGCAATCGCTAATCTAAAATTAATTTTAAGTCGGATTAAACCTTCAGCATACCACCCCTGGGGTGGTATGCTGAAGTTTAATCGGACTTAAAGTTAATCTGAGATGGGTGGTATGCTGAAGGATTAATCCGACTTAAAGTTAATCTGAAATTAGCGATTGTCGACACACAGTAAACATACTAGCAGTATACATTAGATAATCTAAAGGTAAACCCAACGTGGCTGCAACAGTTGTTCGTTGGATTAAAAAATGCCCCCATTAAGTAACCATTCAAATCACGAAAATGACGTCGATTTATCAGCCAATTAGATTTGATTTCATAAGGAGTATTTGTTTGATAAAGTGACGTCAAATTCTTGTGATTTGAGTGGTTACTTAATGGGGGCATTTTTTAAACCAACGTACAACTGTTGCAGCTACGTTGGGTTCACCTTTAGTTTAACGAATTTAATCTGAGATTAGTTTAATCTCAGATCATATCGTTACTAACTCGAGATCAAATTGTTAATTTTTGCAAATTTTTAAACCACCTCCGGAGGTGGATTAAAAATTTGCGGGTTTTCCCTGCTAATCTCGGATTAATGACGATTTAATCTGAGATTAAGTCTATTAACTTCGTTCACCTAGATTATTCAATCAATACTGTTAGTATGTTTACTGTGTGTCGACAATCACTATTCTCAGATTAATTTTAAGTCGGATTAAACCTCCCCAGATTAACTTTAAATCGGCTTAAACCATTCTGACGCGCGGTTAAAAGTTATCCCAGGATAATTTTTTTCAAGGATGCGAAAAAAAATGAATTTTGTTAAAGTCGGCATAAATTTTTTCTATTGTTTTAAGGATAAGACTTTATCCAACACGGGAGGTGGATAAATAATTTCTCTCATATGATTAATTTAATAAAAAATAAAATACGCGCATTGTTAAAGATTTCTATTTTGCGCGAGGTGGTTTTGGGGCGCGAGAAAAAAATATATTGCATTTAATTTCGCTCCCATATGCGGAGTGTTAAGGTGTGGTACACTAAATCATGTATTTTTTAGCTTGCTTTTTGATATCAATCAATGCCTCAGGTTTCACTGAGTAAAAAATTGTATTACCAAAAAATTAATTTTCAGCCGTTGTCGAGATATTAGCAAGAATATCGCTTGGTATCCCAGATATTTTTTTGTTTTTTACCAAAAACCAGCCACGTGATCTGGCTGGTGTGTTTTGTTTCGCTTACGTTGGACTCTGCAAACGCATTCTTTCTCGTAAAAATTCAGATGTATTTAAGATAATTTATATACGAATTTATAGTGCATTACGTAGGATATTTTATTTTGCGAAAATTTGCATATTGCTACCGTATAGCTTTAACCATTTTAATTTGCTCGCTCACTGGACACTATTCTCGCACAAAAAATTACGTATGACGGAAGTATGACCTAGGTCAAGCGTTGAGTTTATCGCGGTAAAGTTTACGTATGACATTTGTAATATGAAATACCACCACCGCGAGACGAAGCTTTCACCTTTGTCGTACGAAGGTTTCACGGTTGTAACGGGGGAAAAGGCCATCACGGGACGGGTTACAACAACCGTAGTGTTAGCAAAATATGTTTTCAAAATTTTTTTCCAGTCTCAATTATTTTTGAACTGACTTTAGTTAAAAATGCTTACGGCATACACATAAACTTTAGTTTTTTTTTATTTTTCGCTTTCTGATAATATACTGTGCTCTGAGTATTTTTAAAAAAATGTCTGATGGTGCAAATGAAAGAACGTTCATTGCTGTGAAACCAGATGGAGTTCAACGCGGCCTTGTTGGTGAAATTATTAGCAGGTTTGAACGCAGAGGATACAAATTAGCGGCTTTAAAACTGAATCTAACTACTCAAGAACAATGGAAGGTAGTTATTTTGTAGTCGTCAAATATCTATAATAAAAAATGATTCCATAATTTTCGCGACATTAATTTCTACGAAAACAATTTCCGCTGAAGTATTTTTTCAGCAGTATTTCACGCATTATAATGGTGTGCTGAAAATTAATTAAAACACCGTACAATTTTTAACATTGCACTACGGAATAGGGATGGACAATCCCCAATTTTTTTTACAACTAAACACTTTTTTTTATGACCCCAAAAACACTTAAACTCAGCTCTGCAGTTAGGTAATCACCAGTAACCAAAGTTGGAAAATCACAAAATTTTGATTTTTACGAAAAAATTATCCGATTAATACAAAAGCAATAATATATATCACAAAAGAATTTCCCTTACCAGTAGTTATTTCTCATAACTTAAGGAAGGGACGTTCCACCAATTTTGCCATGTGGCGAAATTTACTCTAAGCGCAAAAATGCTTTTGCTCTAAATTTTAAACATACATTTAACCCAAGAGTGTTTTAAACTAGCCTTTTTTCCTTTAATATAGTAATACTCATTTTATAAACAAAACATATTATGTATTTCAGAAACACTACGCTGATTTGAGTGAACGAGAAGATTTCCAGAATTGGTGCGATTTATGGCGAGTGGTCCTATGGTCGGTATGATATGGGAAGGGCTGGATGCCGTTAAACAAGGCCGATCCTTATTAGGAGCGACTACTTCTTTAGAAAGTCCTCCGGGTATATGAATTGAAATTAAAATCACTTTCAACTTTAGTTTTATCAAAATATGCAATACTATACTTACAATTACAATGCAATATTATATTTGTAGTATTATTTTGACATATGAATAATAAAAAAATTGGTGAATTTTTCTGACGAAATTTATAGTCTGTTACAAAATTTAATGAATTTTACTGAATTTTCTTGGAGAGCTAAAGAATTACCATTCATGAATAAGCATTAACTTAGAACTTGAAGACTTAACCCTCGTTTCATATTGTTTTTATGTGGTTTTGTTTATTTTTTTAAAAATTTATTACGAGATCAAAGAGTAGGAAAAATAAAAAAAATATGGTTTAAACACTAGAAATAGATTTATTTTTAATAAAATATTTCTATAAAAATGAAAAACAGAATAAAGATCGTTTAATTTCTAAACTGTATTAGCATTTCGTTGAATGATTTTGGCGGGTAATTCTCTTATGCATTGACGTAACCACAAAACCCGCTCGTTGGTGGAAAAAACTATTTAAAATTTTTTGTTCTCGTTCCTTTGCCATTTTTTTTTAGATATTGCAATATAATATAATATCAAACACCATTTTATACATAAGTGATTCATTTCTTGATTGGTTTGCGTTCATTCATTAATAAGGTTACAGAAATTACACGTCGTGTAATATGTTTGAAGGAACAAAATTCAAAATTTGAATAATTTTTACAAAAAATTCTACAAACTACAACTAAAAACAGAGGTATAAGATGAGTAATAAAGTATATTGAAGCTGTTTAAACTTATATAAGACGTTTATCTATTATTTTTATTACTTTTATTTATTTTTTATTTATTTCTACTCCTTTGAATCTCGGTCAAATATTTTTCCGAATGAATTCCCGTCCATGAATAAAAAACTAAAAAATATGAATAGTTATTAAAAACATTATAAGGCGTACTCAGTAGTAAGGCTATATTTTGTAACATTTAGTGTGAATTGTAAAGTTTCTTTTGCGCAACCGAAAAAAAGTTGACGAGAATGGTCAATTTAACCAAGGTAAAGATTATTTTACCAAGGTAACCAATTTAACCCGTAACAATAAAAATTTTTAAATAAAACTAAAAAAAAACACACACAAATTAATGAATAATTAATTAAACAGTATTAAGGCGTACTTAGTGAGGCTTTTGTTTTGTAAAATTTATTGTGAAGTTTTTTTGTGCAACCTCACCACCATCAAAAGGTGAGGAGAATCACCAATTAAACAAATGTCATTATTGTTGAATTCCATTATTCGTGTTGTCCTCTAACTGCTGAAATAAACCAAGTGGAGCAAAGCGCGTGTGTTATTTTTTTTCTAAACTAACACACCCCGAAGACAAAACAGGGCGGTGTCCGAAAATTTGGCCACTAGCAGTTGATCGCCGCGCAGTTAACTAAATAGTTTTGCTTGATTTTTAGGTTTTACTAAGGCAAAGGAAAAAATTTCAGTTTTTATTCTATAATTTGATGCCAACACTTTGCATTACAAAACCATTACGCCGTTGCATTTGCTTCTTTTTTTAAAACTGTCGTTAAAAAAGCAATGAAAACTGTCGTTAGAAACATATTTTACATTTTATGGAAAGCTTTCAGGCACGGTAAGAGGCATTTAAGTATACAGCCAAGAAGAACTATCATTCACGCAAGCCACACTACGGAAGCAGCACGAAGAGAAATTGATTTGTGGTTTAGACCAGAAGAAATTGTGGAATGGGTAAAATGCCAGAAATCTTTGGATATAAGAGTGATTTGAAAAAGCCGCATACGGTTGCATATTATTTCTATTTAAACGTTTTTGATTCCCACTCAAATTTTAATAAATTGTTTATTTTCAATTAAACAATCAGTTACTATAATTTTAAGTATATAATATACAACTTTTTACATTTTCAAACTTAAATACAAATAACTATAATAAATACCCTCCTACAAATAACAAAAAACATGTATTTTTTTATATTTGAACAAGTTATGATTCGAAACGATAATGATAGTTTTAAAATATAATGAAATATACAATTTAAAAGGTGTCCGGAAATTTCGTCTTCTACATCTCGTCTTCTACATCTCGTCTTCGGAAAACTCGTCTTTTGAATGCAATTTTGTAAACGTACTTCCAAAAATGCGAGTTTCTACCCTAATGATAATTTTTTTTGAGTTTTGGGTTTTGCTTAGGCTTCTAAGTAAAAAAATAACGTTTTTACTCTTCAGTTCAAAAAGCATCATTAAATACAAATTTACCTTGATAAAGTTTTGCTTGATTTTTAGGTTTTACTTAGGCTTAGGTTCACAGTTTTTTGAATAAATCATTTAATAAAAGTTCATCATGATAAAAATTTTGCTTGATTTTTAGCTTTTGCTTAGGTTTAGGTGCAGAAAGGTTTTCAATATATTTTTTTATTAAAAAATAGGAAACTTCCTTTTAAAAACCTTACCAAATCATCTCCTCCAACGACTTCCCCAACACGATCGTAGAAGACAACATAAACTTTCAATACAACAACAGAGACGATAGACTATTGTAAAAGACGAAATTCCGAGAACCATATAAAAAATAAGGACATCCGAGACCTAAGAGTCATCTTGACATTAGAGCTCAAAATTTTCCTAATCTTTTCTCGGATTCATTTCAGTTGAAAGTGGAGTAAAATTTAAAACGCTAATAGTCTAAAAGTTCGATATCACCAATAAAATGGTAATAACTATCAATATAGAAACTCCACAGTGGTTTCTTTAGTCTGCCGACTTTTCCTTATTATTTTATTTTACACAACTTGTGTTTTAAAATAATTTTCGATGCAGTTGCTATTCTGTGCTCATAATAAATTGGACGGACGTTTATTTCAGAGTCATTTTTGTTATAACAGCTACAAGTCATCTTGTTAAGTATCATTCAGTGAATCATCTTCGTCCCTGCTTATGGACCCGTCCGTATATGGCGATGTACAGGATGCTACTAAAAGTCTCTGCTTAAAGTAATAACGTCGAATCTACAGTGCACTCGATCATTATTAACCAATGCTAAATGATTTTTCTTTAAAGATCCCGCTGGGTGATATTTGCCACATGTTAGTGATACTTGTGTGAACGCCGATGGTTTATAAACCCCAGCGAATAATCAATTAGTTTTTCCGAGGTAATTATCCTACTAAACCGCTTTTTTTTCAAGAAACAAAAATTCAGACACTAAGATGTTTCATGCGTTAACAGGAGGTACGAGATCAAAATCCTCCACGATTTGAACTGCAGGTACAGATGAAGTGTTTAATTTCCATTTTTGACTGGGTTCCAGCAATCCACATTTTTTTAATTGTGCTTCCCAAGACATTTGTTGCGAAGCCTAAAAGAACTTTCAAATGCTTTATTTTATACAAAAATCCAAATATACACAATTATTATTACTTTAATACAAAATCACATCTTTTATAGTTTTGGTTCTAATTTTAACTGTATTCTTTAGCAATAAACAATGTTTTTTTGTATGGAGAATCACAATGGTTAATTCAATGTACACAAAGGTCTCGAGAAGAATTAAAAACAATTTGTATAAGACCAGGAAAAAATAATTAAGTATTTACAACCACCTGTTTTTTTAGAATAAATGTTTTCTGTTTAATTGTTATTTTCGTGTATTATGATCTTGTTTTTTTGTTGACCAAAGTCATATACAAAATCTTTTCAAGACCTTTGTGTACATTGAATTAACTGTCATGATTCTCAATAGAACACGGCGAAAGAGAATATTACTCCTAAAAATCCTTCTGAGATATCAATTTAGCCTAAAATCGCAACAACCACAAGACTGTGTTTAATTTTGAATGGTATTTAAAGGGTAATGCAGGCCAATAGCCAAAAAAAATTAAAAAAAACTCAAAAGGTTTTTTTTCTAAAAAAAAAGGTACGGACGAATTCAGCCATCTAGGATACAAAATTTTAGGAATTAAAAAATAACTACAAAAATACAAAGTCTAAGACGCCTTATTATTACTTAATTATCATGAAAAGCTGTTTCACATTTTTTTCAGCTAGTTTTAGTTTTGTGTGGTGGAACCTCGAACTTTCCAGAAAGCAAAAATAGGAGGTGATGAAGTCGCAAAAGTTGTCTGACGTTAGTCTACTCAATAGCGGTTTGCATTTTAGCGTCTAAAATTTTCGCGATATGCCAATTGGTGCGCACAAACGGGCTTCACTGTTCACGCTGTTCGAAAATACGTACAAGATATCAAGTACGAGATTAAATCTTAGGTATTAAAATGCAAGTCGATTTTTAGTACACTGGCTACTGAAGGGTCAGACAACCGCCACGGTCATAATCGTGCACAAAAATAATTGTTTTATTTTTGTTTTCGCTATTTAAAGGTGCGGTATACTAAAACATGGTGTTTTTTTTCGCTTGGTTTTTGGTATTAATCGATGCGTCAGGTTTCACTGAGTAAAAAATTGTATTACAAAAAAAATAATTTTCAGTTGTTGTCTAGATATTATCGCTTCATTATTTCATCGATTTTTTTGCTGCTCAACCAGCCAAATAAAAGCAAATATGTACTCCCGATGAGAGATTAAAAAAAACGCCTGCCAATATTGAACTAAACTCCAAATACATCAAATCATTTATTTAAAATAAAACATTATAACTGAAATATAATTAATAAAAACACACAGAAATTAGTATAAATAAAAATTTTGCATTATTTTCATAACAAAATTTGCATATAAAATATCTTAAATACATCTAAATTTTTACGAGAAAGAATGCGTTTGCAAAGTCCAACGTAAGCAAACAAAATACACCGTGACTGGTGTTTGGGAAAAAACCAAAAATTATCTGAAATAACCAAGTGATATTCTTGCTAATATCTGGACAACCGCTGAAAATTAGTTTTTTAGTAATACAATTTTTTTACTCAGTGAAACCTGACGCATCGATTGATATCAAAATCCAAGCGAAATAAAAATGCGCCATGATTTAAAGACGAAATCTATCAGGATGAAAACAGCAGAGTAGTAAAGTAACCACTCGTTTTTGGAGAAAATATCACGTGTAGAAAAACACCTGACGCAACTTAATAATAATTGGTTACATCATCTTTTTTATTAATTTTATTCTCGCTCGTTTATTCTTCTTTTCTTCCTGACGGCGAGCGGTTACGCCCTTAGTTTCAGTCTGAAGGATTTTAACTATAGTATACCGCACCTTTAAAGGAAAAAAACTATTTTTTTGTTTTTTTTTAAATTTTTTTATTTTTTTATAAAAACGCTGTTTGAATAAAAAGTAGTTTGTGAATTTGTAATCCTGAGTATAAAACAACTATAAAAAGATTTTTTAGCTGTATATATTAAGGGATATAATTATTTTGTTAATGTGTAAAATTACTGATATAACATGAATCTTTATGTCAAAATTTTTTTCATAAGAAATAGAACATAAAAGAAAATAATTTTAGAAATTAATATTTAAAGGATTTTGAAATTTTTACCTGAGTTCCTTGTGCTTCCATGCGTTGGCGAGCAATGAGTTCACTCTAAAAATAATATCATGAAATCATGAATAATTTATTTATAAAAATTAACATTAACATTTTGAAACATTGCTCAGTAGATGAGAGAAAAGCAAAAAAATTAGCTAATTATAAACTTTTAGTCGCGATCAGTAAAGACTAATTTACACGATTTACGCCAATTTTTGTCTACATAAATCTTTGGAAAATCTTTCACGTAAAATAAGTGCCAGTTCACAATAGAACTTATTCTACCTTTCGTTTGTTAAATCTTGTCATGACGCTGTCCAAAACGCTTTTCAACGGGGGTTGATCTTGAGGGTATGACGATAATTGCGGTGACATAATTGAAGGCTAAAATAGTGATAAAAAATAATAATTAGTTTAACTAGAAAAATTATGTTATTAGCGTTGCAATTTGAAAGCAATTACAATATTATTATTTATTAAGTTATTTGAATATAATTCAAATAGTCAGCAATAAATATTTTTAGCAAAAACAAAAAAATGTCAAATAATTGTACAGTGTGCCTCTTAAATAAAGCTCAATAATATAACTTTTAAAGTGTTTTGCTTGTTATAACACATTAAAAACATTTTAAACAACGAATTACTGAGAAAAAACAAATCGTAAACTGCTATAAAGTATTATGAGGTTTTTTACTTTATCTAATTCTAATGGATTATAGATTTCAGCGTCCCTGAGAATTCTTACTGCCGAAAGCTGCGATCCAACGCCTAAAATTAGCAATATAATTTTTAATATTAATATAATCACAGTTTAAGAAAACGAGGGAAAAAAACAATGCAAAATTTTTATAGACCTTGAACGGGAGATCTTTTTATGAAGAATTAATAGCTAGTTGTAGTTCCGTTCATGCAATGTCGCCTCGAAGGCGTTTGGGTAGTTGTGTCATCTTGACGACACGATTTAAAAACTAAGTTTAGCAAACCAAAGTATTACGTATAGCAAAACAGATGATTGAGACACGGTATGAAATCTATCAAATGAATACCAGTGTTAGTTAAAAAAAGCATTAATCATTTAATAAGTTAAGATAAAAGTCGAAAAATGACGTTAACTGGCTTTCATAAAAAATAAATACATAAAAATAACGACAAAATTAAGTCTAATACTAGGATTTGAAATAAATTTTTTACCTCCGCATTGTCGTGCATGAGATCTTAAAACTTCTTTTTCACAAGCCAAGATTAATCTTTCACGTTCTACTCGATGTTGACTACGTAAATTATTTCTAACCTAAAAACCAGCAAGATAAATAAACTTAAAGCAATGGTACGGTGGTCTATGGAGCGGAGCCGTAAGCAGGAAGCTTAGAACTGTCAAGAAATTTTTAGGAACTTAGGGAGAAAATAAAAAAAAATGGTGTGAGGTTAGATTTAAACTTGAGTATAGGCAAAGATTTTAGAGATTTTGAAATTTCAGCTTTGAGTTCCTTACTAATTCCTGTTTTAAGGTAGAACTTCACAGTTTTTTTTGAGGACAAATCTTTTTAAATTACATCTTACTATACGTAGTTTGACCTGTTGATTCAATTTTTGACATTTATTTTTCTGTAAAAAAATGTTATCGTCCACAATCATCAAATAACATCAATAAAATACATAACAAAAATACTAAACATTAATAAAGTTTATTACCAAAAATATTCTATTTTTTCATGTTCTATTTAGCGTATCTTAAATAATAAAACATTTTTTTAAATTAAAAAGCTAAAAAAAAATTTTCGGCGTTAAAAATATGATCGAGCGAGTACTCGAACCCATGGATCCGAGGATCCGAGCGCGACGTACTTACCAATCGGCTACTGGGTCCTCTGGCATTTTCAATTAAAAAGGAGCTTTTAAAGCAATGGTTCAAAATGTAGTTTCTCGGCGTCAATTAAAAAAAAATTAAACGAAAATTAAAAAAAATTGATTCGTTATTTGTTAACCAAAGTTTGGAAATAGTTAGATATAGGCTTTTACCATTTTTTTTATTATAAACGATTAAAAAAGGACTTCAGGATTTTTTTTACTATATATTTTTGTAAAAAAAGTCTTTTTTGCAATTTAAAAAAAAACCTGAGATCATTTTGAACCCAAACCACCTCTGAAAGTTGCCCCCTACATTACCCTAATTTATTATATTTATTATAAAATTTCGCCCAAAAACAACAAATCAATTTTTTTAAAGGCCTTTTTGTGGTTTTCAGAGGTAGAATCCATGGATATCTGTTGCGAACTGGACAAACTTTTCGGTGATGTTTTTATAACCAATAGATAGCACAGATTCTTAACTTTTTATAGCACCCCACTTTTATGGGCCAAAAATTAATATTTATAATGATATGCGACTTGTAGTCCAAGTGGTCAAAACTGTGAAGTTCTACCTTAAGTTTAGAGTTTTTAAATTTTAGCCATAACCACCCCGTATAGAAAAAAAAACAAAAAAAATAATTTGATCTTGGGTGACTTAAGGTTTAAGCATCTTGAGCATTTTTCATTTTTCATATTTTAATTTTTTTATCAAAAAATCAAAAGATGCCTTTGGATCATGCAACATCTAACTTTGTTTCTTTGGAAAAGCATAAAAAATCACGATTTTGTGTGAATATTATTTATTAAGAACAATATTTCCAATACTTTTTTACAATTTTAGAAAATATAGTAGTGCCAATTTTTGAAATTTCTTTAAAATAGAAGCCTAGATTATAGCGTACAAAATTAACTTAAAATAAAAACAATAGAAGCAAAGTCAAAAAATTACCTCTTCTTGTTTTCTGAATAAAGCTAGCATAGGTTTCGTCAGATTGTGAGGAGCATTCAATGGCTGAAAATAAAAATATTGAGTGGGTTAAATTGTTTTATACGTACACTGCAAAAAGCAAAACTTGAACAATGAAAATGCAAAACAATAACTTATGGCGCGACTATTTTCTAAGGTAAATGGGTGCTGGAGCTAGTGTGTTAGTTATATACTCATTGCTTCGAATCTGAATGTGTAATGTTGCAAATGTATCTTTGTTATAGGTGTAATTACAGTATGTACATGCGCGTAATCTCATTCTATGTTTGGTTTAATGTGCTTCCGGCCACCGTAAAGATTTTGGACGTTTGATTTTTCTTCATATTTTAATAAAAAATGTATTTTTCTTTTGGAATTTTACAAAATTTTGTTTCTGATATTTAGCAATACGTTTACGTACGTAAAGTTTTTTCCTTGGGTTTTTCAACTTTAAGTTTTTGTACTTTTCTTCAAATTTTTGTAATCTTCTTTCTTAAAGAAGTGTAAACAATTGAAAGTGAAGTGGAAGTAGAAAAAACTTAAAATAAAAATGTTGTTTATGTATTGTTATTTGAACCCTGTAATGTTGAATATGTATCGTCTCTGGTAATCTATGCAATATATTTTATAAAGCTTAGTGTAACGTTTTCATATTGTGTTACTATCTGTGTTATATTCCGTACAGGACACCAATTGAGATGACCTTAAGCAGAAACTAAAAACTCACAACTAAAAACCCTAAAATCTTGGGGCTCACTTTTGACCCCAAGCTCACATTGAACACACACATCGCAAATACACACAACAAAGCACGCAAAACACTCAAAATTATAAATGCACTCACAGCAGCATCGTGGGGTAAACCAAAAAAAAAACACTCACACACATACAAGGCAATCACTCGACCAATAATTGAGTATGCCAGCACAGGCTGGGGCCCCACATCAAACACACAAATTAACAAACTGCAAACAATACAAAACACTGCTCACAGGGTCGCAACAGGGTACACCACAGACACAAACCAGACTTGTGCACGGTTTGAAAATGCCCCCCCCCCGCTTTATTGGAGGATTTGCCCACCCCCCCCTCCCGCGGAAAAATGAAAAAGTACCCAAAAATTAAGACGCCATTTTTTTACCTATTATGACGCCATAATTTCAAAATTTTTGCAGTTTTTAGCCTATTTCAATGCAATTTAAGCTATTTTAGACCTATTTTTACCTTATTTTTGTTTTTTTTTCCTTTTTTCTTTCTTTTTTTCTCTTTTTTTTCTTTCCCCCCTGCTTGCCTCCCGTTTCAAAACAGTTGTCCCCCTCGTTTTGGAATTGCCCCCCCCCTTATTATAACCCCGGGGGGGGGGGGGCAGTGCACAGGTCTGCACAAACACACACACACACACACACACACACACACACACACACACACACACACACACACACACACATCATACACAAAGAGGCCAAAGTCCTCCCAATAGCAACACACATTCAACTCCACGCAAAACAAGCAAAACTGGCAGCCATGTACACAAACAATCCACTCAACTACTTAACACAACAATCTGCACTTAGCAGACTCAAAAAGCAAACAATCTTTCACAACAACAACTACACAACAAACATTCCAACAGACATACACATTAAAACATACAAAGCACTAAAACAACAAATACACACAAACACAGTCACAAACCACATTAATAACACTCCAATAAACCCAATATTTCAAACAAAAGCACCAGCAATAAGCAACGAGGAAGAAAATCTTCCTCGCGGGCTTCTTTACCTACACAAAACCAATCCCACACGATACACATCACCAAACTGCCCGCTATGCAAAACACAAACACAAACACACACAACACAACATCTTTTCACATGCACACACATTAACACGACCTTGGGACCAGAGGACCTTTGGGCGAACCCCGCAGCGGTTGCTGATCTCCTCCGAGAGTGGGAAGAGGGGGTGAGCAAGGCGAGGAGCGTGCCGTAGGCGCGACTTAAAAAATCCTTTAGACAAAGACCTCGGAATGGGTGAACACTGCATGTAGTGAACACTCTAGCGGTAAAGGTTGCCAACATCGTTAATAATGTTGGACGAAGAGTCTTAACCATAGGGGTGAAACATTTTCGCCCCTCCTGGCTTGTCTTAGCGCCTGCCCTTTGCATAATCTGCATAGGGAAGATAAGTTTCAGGTTATTCAACAACAACAACAACAAGGAGCGTGCCGGATGGAACCGACTAGGGTTAAACTAAACTCTGGTTCCTGGCAAACGACAACCTTAAGTAGAAGCGTCAATGAACCAGGAGTTCAAAAATTTTGACAGTCAAAAATGTTTAGAAATAAAACGAAAAACTGCCTTTTGTCACAGGAGTTAAGACAACAACAAAAAAACCCTACAAATCGGTAAGCATCAATACTAAAACTGCGAAAAATGACACTTAGTGTTTTAAAAACCCTTTAAAATTTTAGAATTTAACACCCAAACTTGTCATAACAATAATATTATGAGTCTAATAAAATTACTTGAGGGCACTGATCTTTCATATTTCGTTGCAGAAGATATGTCTTTTTATTAAACAAAAAGTTTTTGTATTCTGCTGGTTCCGTGTAACTGGTTTCTGGTGCCTGCGAATCGTTAATAGTCCATTTGGATTCAATCTAAAAAATAATAGCAAACATAAAAAATACAACTGAGAGCAAGTCAATTTGCTTAATATTATAACGTAATTAGTGATCTATAAAAAATGTTTCTTGAAGCTATATAGCCACAGGTTGAATCATTTTTTGATAGTAAACTTTCTGGACGGAACATAAAAAGCAAGCACTTAATTATATACTGTGCTCTGTCTTTTTACATCAGCAAGTTATTAAGATCCCACGACGAAGTAATAACCAGAACTGCCACATAAGCTTTATAAGCACTATGAAACGCACTATAACAGCTTATATGAACAGCCTGTGATTTTAAGCTGAATAAGTTGAAGCTAAAAATAAAATATTATTAACTCATACATAACCACTATCTCAAATAGTACAAACAAATGTGAACTCAATGCTTGCGAGTGATTTCAAAACGACACTTAAGCAAACAAAAAAGTCCACACTGCTGCACATTGGAACCCACTGAAAGCCAAAGATGCAATACGGATTAAAATAAATCGACGAAAAAAAGCTCCTTGTCGCCAGCAGGTTCCAGTTGGCGTTTCGTGCATTAGTCTTAAACACCCTTGGTGTTGCACTCGTCAGTAAGACCACCAAGCCTAACAAAACATATATATATATATATATATATATATATATATATATATATATATATATATATATTTATATATATATATATATATATATATATAATACATATATAATACTATATACTATATATATAATATATATATAATTATACTCGCATTATATATATATATATATATATATATATATATATATATATATATATATATATATATATATATATATATATAATCAATTATGTTTTTGTGCCAACCCCCTTCATCGTAAATTGAAAATCGTTTCTTAGCTTCTTTCGTAAATCTCAACATAATACCGTGTTTGTTTTGGCATAAGTGCAGAAATCAGAACATAATTAATTATAATCAATAATGGTTTATTAAAACAAACACTAAACAAAAAGGTAAAACTAGAGCAAATATCGCTATAAAGTTTTTTATACATTTTTAGTGTTTAGTAAACTTTTTGTATAAAAAACTTTGGGTTTTAAAATTCAAATTTAATAATCGTAGCTATTTAAGCTGCCTCTGGAGTTTTCCGGGATGCCTTATTATAGTGGCTTAATGCTACACCTGGAGCAATCCAAGATG
>JASAMX010015288.1:0-10331 GCA_030248175.1 Microlaimidae sp. YZB2_3
TAACGATTGCTCACCACAGACGCAGCGTAGAACCACGGGGACTAAAAATTCGGAAAATAGACTAAATTTTACCAAGACAGTTTAATTTTTAAACCAATTTATTGCGTAATCATGAAATTCCCATGTTCTAAAAACGAGTATCAATTTTATTTTTTATAAATCGTACAATTTCACATAAAAATACCATAACACAACAAATAAAAAACTCACGACAGTCATCTACATATAATTAGGTCTCATTTAAGCTATCAAACATCGTATTCCGTCCAGGATTACCAAAGATATAGTCCAAAATCAAGAATGTCCAATTTGGAAAAGTGCCGAAATTAAATGCACTACCCTATTTGCTTGGATTATATATTCTTGCGTTTATTTTTAGGTGAATATTGAAAATTTTTTTTTAAATTTTTTTACGTTAAAAAAAATTCAAGCTGATGTCTAGTCTTTATTTTAGAATTTTTAAGTTTATTGTAAATCTACACAATAGTATTCATAAAATTTAAAAAAAACCTGCGGAGTCAGTACAGTTTTTTTGAACCCAATATTTTGTATCCAGCCAAAAGACACCAAACGTGAATTTTTATAACAAAAAGTTAATAATGAACTGTTTATATTCAATTTGAAAAAAAGTTTTCTCATAATGCTAAATAAGAATAATACTAATTTTTAAATAACATATTTTGCTTGAAACTACCACTCTTGTGTGAGTTAAATACTGAAAACCCGCCATTTTCTGCTATTTTTGGGTGCACTAATTTTTAACAGTGTTAGCGTTTTGCAATGCATATTGCAACTTTGCTTCCACTTTTGCAAGTAAACGCGCTAGACGAAAAAACAATTATTGACTGCAAAAAAATCTCTTCGCAAGAAATCAGTGGTATATACACAAAAAGTCGCGAACGTTTAAAACGTTGCATTTTTTTTTCCATAATTTTATTCAAAAACCTAGTGTATAATCAAAAATTTTTTGGGTTATATTATGTTTTTGATAAATCCCGAAAAATTATAAAAAGTAGTGCAAAATCACGAAAATAATTACATTGAAAAAGTTTACGTGACGTTAATTTTATAATTTTTGGCTAAAATTAAATAATTTGATTAAAATCATTAAAACAATCAACTTGAAACAGCTAGAAAGCGAGTAGTCTCATGTACTCGCAAGATAATATTTTACTTTTTACAACTTAAAAAGAGTGTTTTTTTTAATTTACAAAAATTGACAATAAAATTTTAAAAATGCTCTTATTTTTTAAAATAAAAAGGTGCGTTTTAACCCTTTTTATATGTTTAGAAAAATTTAGTAATAAAATAAACCATTTAATAAAATAAACAAAATAATAATTTAGTTTTAGAAAAATTTAAATATGAAAATTAAAATTTTGTTCTGTTTAGAAAAAAAAACTTTTGTGTAATAAAAAATAAGTTTTTTTACTCACAAAGTACTTAAATTCTAAAATGTGACTATTCATTACATAACCAAATAATTAACAGTAATAATGTTGATTTTTATTTGAAAAAAATGACCAAAATTACAAATTCTGCTTAATTTTTCGCCTGCCCCGGCCCCGGCCGGGGCCGGGGCAAAATTTTCTACCCCGGCCCCGGCCCCGGCAAATCCAAATTTCTCTACCCCGGCTCCGGCCCCGGCCCCGGCATCATCAAAAATTCTGCCCCGGTCGATCACTACCGGCACATATTCTAACCTCCGTTATGGATATATAACATTTCAAATTTTGAGTTTTGTCACCAGTCCGCATCATTTTTGTATAGACTATAGTTAAAGAAAAAATATAGGAAAAACTATAGGAAAAACTATTATTAACTTTGACACTTTTACTTTTAGATGCAAATATTAATACAAACATTACTATGGAGAAGGTGGTTGTCACCTCAGCGAATTGTTATAAAGCGAATTGTTGTAAAACAAAACTGAGGGGAATTGCTCAATGCCCAATAATAACACATACCTACCTTGTTAGCAGTTTATCAGGGTTGACTTCTGAGTCAAAAGCATAAAGCCAGTCATGTCTTTCCTCAAGGTCAATTTTGCTAAAGTTCAACTGGTAAACAAATTCACTACCTGCATCACCATCAAATGTGTATGTGCAGTTGAGATAATCGCAATAGTTAAGTGGAAAACCTGGTGATGAAAATGTCCCAGATGTTTCCGAGAATTTCAGGAATTTACAAGAACAAGCTAAAAACGTTCAAAATTGGAGAATTGAATTTTAAATCATTTTAAAAAATAGCAACATTATTGAACATTTCAAAAAGAGACAAAAAGAAGCCCAAAATTGTCTCGATCCTCTGACTTTAGGATTTTATATTTTCTGAACGGTTGGGTCTTAAACAAATATCTTTTGTTACACTACTTAAACTATTGGGTACCTGTTAGCTAAAAAGTTGACGTTAAAAGTTCCCCTGCCTTCAATAGCTCACAAAAATTTTTTCAACAAAATATCTCTAGTAGTTCAGGAAGAATGACCCCCAAAAATGGCGTTTTTCAACAATTCTGTACGTGAAAAATTGCTTCATGGGTATAACAATTTACGTTACAAATTATACACTCAAAAAGTGGCTTCTTTCTATTTTAATTAAATACCTTTATCGTTAAGATTGGTGCAGTATTTGTCGAGATATATCGTTTTTCGTACAAAAAACACTCGATTTGTTCGCTAAAAACACGAAGTGAAGGAAAGAAAGGTTGGGCAAACTTCACAAAATCTGTGCAGTCGTTTGGTGTTTTTAATGAAAAAGTTGCGGGTTTCTTGTACGGGAAACGCAATATTTCGACGAATACTGCACCAATCTTAACCATCAAGGTATCAAATTAAAGTAGAACGTAGCCGCTTTGTTTGAGTGTATAATTTGTAACATAAATAGTAAGACCCATTAAACAATTTGTCACGTACAGAATTGTCAAAAAATGCCATTTTGGGGGGTAATAAACTCCTGAACCACTGCAGATTTTTTGTTGGAAAATTTTTTGTGGGCTATTGGGGGCAGGGGTAAGGCTTTCACAAAAAATTATGAAAATTGAAGACAAAAAGTTTGACTCCACACCGCACATTTAAAGAATAAAGTTGGTTAATTTTTATATAATTTGTAAAAAGGTCGAATTAAAAAAAGTTCTGCGTTCTCATATCTTATTTGAAAACGTCATAACTGCACAATTTTAATTGGTCGGCTTATGTATGCATTATGATTTTCGCGGTCAGCCAGATATAATTCAATCATAGTCAGGAAAGCTAAAAATTATATAATTGTATGAGAGTAACCCGCCTGGGGCCCATTTCATAAAAATTTTTGTTTATTGTAAATTAATAAACGTATTTAATTTACAAAAACACACCACAAAAACAACAAACAAAAAAAAAACAACAAAAAAAATAAAACCAAAACAAACAACAACAAAACAAAACACAAACACAAAAAAACACCAAAACAAAAAAAAAAAAACAACCAAAAAAACAAAAAAACAAAAAACAAAAAAAAAACAAACCAAAAAAAAACAAAAACAAAAAAAAAAAAGCAACAAAACACAAAAAAAAAACACAAAACAAAAAAACAAAAAAATAAAAAAAAAAACAAAAACACAAAAAAAAAAAAAAAAAAAAAAACACAAACACAAAAACAAAAAAAACATGTCGATTCCTAAAAAATCAAAGCTTTCATCAAATTATTCAGAAAGTCAAATTTAAAATAGGAAGGAGCTCCGGAGCTCTTAAAAGCGGAGTTTTGCTCTAGAGATCTGAAATATCAGGCACACACATGGGCACGCACACGAACACGCACACACAAACGCACAGGCACACGCACACGAACGCGCAAATTTCACACACACGCACACGCACACAAACGAGCAAATTTCACAAACCACGCACACGCACATACATCCGCACCTGCACTTGCTCCTGCACCCGCCCTACACTTGCACCCGTACCCGCAACCGCAGCTGCACCCGCACCGTCTCGGCTCACCTTCAAAAGAGTCCCGGCGCAAAAAAGTCCTGAAAAAAATCGCAGCTGGCACAAAAGAGTCCTGGCACAAAAGAGTCCCGGCACAAAAGAGTCCTGGAAAAAATGCGTTCATGCGCCCAAGCGCTGCTAGCGCTGAGGTCGGCACAAAAGATTCCTGGCATAAAATCAATATTTCAAAGTTCTCATACAATGTTCACAGCTGTCTTCCAGCTTATGACGTATTTTAACACGTCGTTACTCTGACACAATGCGTCAAAAGCGTCGTAAAATACTCGTAACTGTGACTTTTTTAAATCTTAACACACAATTAATCCAAACAAAATAAGTCAGAGTCACGTTGATTTTATACTGATTGTGTCTCTTTGTCAAAGTAACGACGAACAGTTAATGTTAAGATTTTTAGCTAAAAATTCTTTTTTTAAAGTTGCTAGTTTTTTTTCTTGGGAAAACAAATGTTTATTCCAATAGTTACAGTTTTCAATCCTTCCATTAGCGGGCTGGAGAAAAGTTACTCAGATTATTTAATGTGGTTTTTTGTAGCTAAAGTTCGTTTCTATGTATTGTCTCGTATGTGATAACGTTTGCGTTAGACTTCAAAAGAATTTCAAAAGTTTCTGTAAATTTAAAAAAAATTATTTGAAAGACCGTAATATTTTTACGCCAACTTAAAACCTGGGGGCATTTTCATAAAATTATACGCTTAATTCATTATGTTCAACTAAATAGTTTGGAAAAATCAACCAAATATTAGGTTTAAAACACAGAATAATTAAATTAAAAAAATATTAAATAGTTGATAAAAAAGTACAGAACCTGTATTGGTCGGAGGTATATATAACAATAATTGGTTGTTTTTTACTCGTTATTTGATTAAAAATCACCAAATGGGCGAAGAGAGTGTCTTTTTGTGTCTTTTGTTTTTTTAAAATGTGTACATAGTTGTGCGCAATGGCGTTGTGCCCAAAAAGTCCCAGTGTTCTGGTCATCTTGTCGTCTGACATCTGCGGTCGTCCTTACAATTACGATTAAAACACTTGTTTGATAAAAATTTTAATATTTTAACAATGAACAAAAAATTTATTCCAACTAAAATCATTATTTAGACATTATTTTGTTTGACATACACTCAATTATGGCAAAAACAATAATTTGACATTATATGATTTATACCCAAATAGAAAAATGATTTTTTTCTTATTTTTCAAACGTTTTACAAAGCTTTAAGCGTTTTATTAACTAAATAATAAAAATACTTGAAAACATTAATTTTTTACCCTCGAAATTCCTCACACAACCTTTTTAGAAGTTAATTAAAAAAAAACAAATAAAAAACTGGAAGACAGGAACATTGTATGTTAGCTGTAAAAAATTGGTTTTATGCGAGGACTCTTCTTGTGCCAGGACTCTTTTGTGCCAGCTGCGATTTTTTTCAGGATTCTTTTGTGCCGGGACTCTTTTGTGCCGGACCCCACCGTCTCCAGCATCCCCACCCGCAACCGCATCTGCACCCGCAGAAGCACCTGCACCAGTAACACGCACGACGCACGCACGGACGCACGAACAGACGCACGCACGCACTGCTGTAGTAACAACGAGTTTGTTCTGCTGTAGTAACGACGAGTTTGTTTACTAATTTCTGTTTCAAGACTATAAGCTTAAAATTAGCATTTTACTGTACCGACTCATAAAGTTGTGAGTTTTTTAGAGGATTGATTAGTAAAAAAATGTTTTAGACCAAAAAAGTTTTTACTGTTTTATAAATAGTAACTTACGACTAAGAACCTTTGTAAAACTTCCTGTAAATCCAGTAGACTCCAGGTATGAATCGGAATTAAATTCCAGAATCATTGAAGATTCCCTTCCAATATATGATTTTGGGGAGTGACGAGATCGTGTTAATCTATAAACATATCTTTTAAAATTTAAAATATCGTTTTTTTTTGTCGGAAAATTTGCTTTGAAGTTTTAGATTTTGTCCTATATAAGGAGAAGTAAGTTTTTTATTTTTATTTCATATATACTAATCGTTTATTACGTGGTGTTCGTTTGTTACTTGAAATCTTATACCCAATACGACGCTCTTATCAATATGGAACAACGAAATGGATCACTAAGTTCTCCAGTGGCGCTGCAAACCCCGCCGGTGCCGAGGGTGATGCACCTCACCAGCAACATGACGATCGGTGTGGATGGACGTTCAAGGTCGGCGCCTTCTACCAGCCCTGAGGTTCCCGTGTCCGGCGGAGCTTCGCACAGCCAGCCAGATAACACTACGCGAAACACAGCCTATGACAATCCCGGAGACCAAACACGCGGCGAGAAATGAAAGAGAACTCTGGAAAATATTCAACTACGGTAGAAATAATTATTTTATTTTACGGTTTATTTATAGTTTATAGCTATTCAACTTTACATTTATATATTAATTAATTATCATTCAAAATATTCTGCTAGTAGTACTTTAACTTTATTTAACCTTTTGAGTGAAGTTATGGATTCTATTGAAAAGCTTATGGATTTTATTCTATTCTATTGAAATTCTATCATGAAGCTTAAAAGGCGTCAAAAAATGTGTCTAGAATTAGGAGCGAAACATAGTTTTTGATATTACAAAATTTATCTTATTTTAAGCTTGTAAAATTCAAAACATCGTTGTAATGTAACTTAATTTGTGATTTATTTTAGCGTATTTACAAATTACATCACAAATTACGGTAAAAATTTTTTATTTATGCGTGTTTAGTGAATTCGTATTTTTTGTTTAGCTATTAATATCTTATCCCTCTCCCCACAAAACTCCCGCGGTTTTTCGTGTTCACTTTACCTTTCGTTTTCTATTAAGCTACAAAAACATGACTAAAAGTATTGTTATACCTTTAAAAAAGAATTATGATATAAAAACAAGTTTTAAGTACTGAAAATGATTAATTTTTTGTTAAAAACTGTGATTTGTTGGGACTCCATACATCTTATTATCAACAAAAAGATCGTAAAAAACAATTATTTAAATCATATTAAAAAAGACAAAACATTTATTGAAATCGTATTACTTGAAAAATATTGTGTCACACAATAATCATTAGGGAAAACAAGGTTTTCTAAACCACGTTGTTTTAAAATAAAAGAGATAAAAGGTCACAAGTTAGAAACAAAGGTACAAACAAATTAAAGTTACCAAAAAATAGGAAAAATAATTAATGTTAAAAAGAAATATAGTAATAAAATGAAAATACAAGCCAGGGGGGGCCCAAACTTCCTTAATATGGCAAAATGCAAAGTAACAAAATAAGTAACAAAAGGCAAAACTTCCTTTTTTTTGCAATAACTTGGTAAAGAAACAACCAAACATAAAAGAAGCATATCATTTTACTCAGCAAAGTAACAAAATTTTTTTAAAAACTTAAATTTTAATTTTTTTGGCTCGGTGCCAATTTTACGTTGAATTGAACTTAAAATTTAAATATGCCAAAACTTTCCCTCGTAAATGTGCTTGTATCTTCGTTAATAATATAGCTAACGCAACATAACTAATACGAACTAGTTCGTTATAAGTAGGCGGTTCTAACGGTATGCATTTATATATGGTCTTACGTTCCTGTCGTTCGGGATTTTGAGTTGAATTTACACATGCAGAAAACAATGTTTTTTTCGCTGTGAAAAAAGACTTTTTTTAACCGTTATTACTTAAGCTGTAGGTGTGCTAAAAACTATTTCTATATATCAAAAAAAACAGAAATCGCTTGGGCTTTAATATGAAAATATTATTAAAGGTTTTTTTAAATTTCTGATAATGTACTAAAGGTATGAAACTGCTAGAAATTTTTTTGAAAATATCACCATTTTCAAGTGGTCAAAAATACTTCAAAAAGTTTAAAGCGACCATGCAAAGGGGGCATTTTTGATTTGTATTGCTTTTCTCTTTTTTCTAATGCCGTATTGAACGTTATCCTGCGTTGAAAAAACCCCAGTGAACATTTTCTCCAAAAACACTCATAATAAATTCGGAAAATTCCCAAAAAATGTCTGTTTTGTTTTGGAGCATTGTAACAGGTATTATATTCAAAACTAATTCAATTTTACTCATTTTTTACCATATTGATCCGAATATATTAAAAAACGTTAAAATAACGCTAATTTTAAGTTCCAACACGTTTTTTCGCTCATGATTTTTTTGTAAAAATTTCACTTTTCTTCAAAATTTCAAATTTCATGCATTTGCATTATTTGCACTTCGCATAGTTAAAAACAACTAAAAACTTTTGAAAAATTACTTATACCACTACAATAACATTGCTTTTAAACAAAAATGTTTAATAATCAACGATAATGTAACTTTATAATAGTCTGCACTTGGCTTCTTTTTATTCTCGAAAATTTTTCCAAAAAAACCTAAATAAGTGCACAAAAAGTGAAAAATCTCAAAAACATATCTTTTCATTTTCGTTTTTTTTCGTTTTATATTATAAAAATTTGCCCAAGCTAAACAAAAAAACTATTTTGCGCTGGGTTTTGGCTTAAAACTCGAAGTATGACCCAGTTTTGGAAATTCTTTGCTTTCAACAAATTCTCACAAAAACTCAAATAATTGAGCAAAAAGTGAAAAAGCTCAAAAACATACATTTTTATTTTTGATTTTTTCCCATATATTAAAACATTTGTCCAAGCTACACAAAAAATACTATTTTGCGCTGGGCTTTGACCTAAAACTCGAAATATGAACCAGTTTCGGAAATTCTTTGTTTTCATCGAATTCTCACAAAAACTCAAATAATTTCACAAAAAGTGAAAAATCTCAAGAACATATATTTTTATTTTTGATTTTTTCCCATATATTATAAAGATTTGTCCAAGCTACCCAAAAAATACTATTTTACGCTAGGCTTTGACCTAAAACTCGAAATATGACCCAGTCAGTCTCGGAAATTCTTGGTTTTCATCAAATTCTCACAAAAACTCAAATATTTTCACAAAAAGTGAAAAATCTCAAAAACGTATATTTTTTTTTGTTTTTCCCATATATTATAAACATTTGTTCAAGCTACCCAAAACATAGTATTTTGCGCTGGGCTTTGACCTAAAACTCGAAATATGACCAAGTTTTGGAAATTCTTTGTTTTCAACGAATTCTCACAAAAACTCGAATAATTGCACAAAAAGTGAAAAATCTCAAAAATATATATTTTTATTTTCGATTTTTTCCCATATATTATAAACATTTGTTCAAGCTACCCAAAAAATACTATTTTTCGCTCGGCTTTGACCTAAAACTCGAAATACAACCCATTCGAATTTTTTTCATCAATTCTCACAAAAACTCAAATAATTTCACAAAGAGAAAAATTCTATATATTTTTATTTTCAATTTTTTAACATATATTATAAACATTTGTCCAAGCTACCAAAAAATACTATTTTGCGCTGGGCTTTGACCTAAAACTCAAAATATGACCCAGTCTCGGAAATTCTTTGTTTTCATCGAATTCTCACAAAAACTCAAATATTTTCACAAAAAGTGAAAAATCTCAAAAACATATATTTTTATTTTTGTTTTTTTCCCATATATTATAAACATTTTTGTTCAAGCTACCCAAAACATACTATTTTGCGCTGGGCTTTGACCTAAAACTCGAAATATGACCCAGTTTTGGAAATTCTTTGTTTTCAACGAATTCTCACAAAAACTCAAATAATTTCACAAAAAGTGAAAAATCTCAAAAACATATATTTTTATTTTTGTTTTTTTCCCATATATTATAAACATTTGTCCACAACTTCGCGGGGACCAACCAAACCCAGTGGAATTTGTCAACACCCAAAAAGCCAATCCAAAAGGAAAAACCAAAACATATATTGATTTTTCCCCCGTTAGAGCTACCCAAAAAATACTATTTTGCGCTGGGCTTTGACCTAAAACTCGAAATATGACCCAGTTTCGGAAATTCTTTGTTTTCATCGAATTCTCACAAAAACTCAAATAATTTCACAAAAAGTGAAAAATCTCAAAAACATATATTTTTATTTTCGATTTTTTCCCATATATTATAAACATTTGTTCAAGCTACCCAAAAAATACTATTTTGCGCTGGGCTTTGGCTTAAAACTCGAAATATGACCCAGTTTTGGAAATTCTTTGTTTTCAACGAATTCTCACAAAAACTCAAATAATTTCACAAAAAGTGAAAAATCTCAAAAACATTTATTTTTATTTTCGATTTTTTCTCATATATTATAAACATTTGTCCAAGCTACCCAAAAAATACTATTTTGCGCTGGGCTTTGACCTAAAACTCGATATATGACCCAGTTTTGGAAATTCTTTGTTTTCATCAAATTCTCACAAAAACTCAAATA
>JASAMX010015289.1:0-20668 GCA_030248175.1 Microlaimidae sp. YZB2_3
TTTAGTTATGTAAAATGTTTAGATTTTTAATTGGCTAAAAAACTATTAAAGGTTTTGTGATTTTCGATGACGCCATCAACAACGGTTAACCGCGCAGTGACTTAACCCATTTAATATAAGGGAAAGAGCGCTCCGCGCTCTTCCCTGATTCCGGTTCTTCTTCTTTTTATTGGTATCACAAAATTTAAAAAAATATTTTCATTTTTTTAAAAATCTGTTACCAATTTTTTAACTTTCGTTTGTAGGTGGAATTCCTGTTAGCCCCTTAAAAATATTGCTGTGAAAATATTCTTTAAAAACAAACGCTCAAACCATTTTATATTCTGTTTAGCAAATGAGCAGTTTGTCTGTCTGATTGTATGTGCTTCCGTTTGTAAAAAAATAGTTTTACAAAACAGGAAAAACCCACAGTTTAGCTACCAGTAAATATAAAAAAATGTAAAAAATTAAAAAATGTAAAAAAGTTTAAAAAAAGTACTTTCGGTAGGCTCTGTCAAAACTATACTTAAGGCTGGTTCATACTTATTTGAAAACGTCCTTTGGACAAAGTCCAAAGGACGTTTTACATACGTTTTTACGCCGTGTTTATTTTTTTGGACGTTTTTACATAAGTATGAACCAGTTTTTACTCAAATTAAGCGACTCACGTGCCGCTTACACTCGCTATGTAATTATAAACAAAAAAAATTCAAAGAACTTTATTGAATAGTCTATTAAAAATAAAAAAGTTTGCTATATTAAAACGCTGCTTATTGATTTTTATCGTAATTAAGTTAAGCAGCTGTTTTAATCGTTTTAACATTAATTATATATACACTACTTTTTTGTGTCAGTACTGTTTTGAGTCAAACGCAGACTCTGAAAACGTTAATAAATAACTCTTTTGTGCCAGTACTCTTTCGTGCCAGTATTGTTTTGTGTCAGGGTCACGTGGTGTAGCAAACGCAATTCACACTAGACTTTTATGTGCGGTACTGTTTTTAGACAGTGCTGTTGTGTAGCGTACTGTTTCGTGCAGTACTCTTATGCGTCGGCCCCCTTTATCGATATATAGTATTCTAAGGAAAAACTGCTGTTCTTTTTATATAGTTTACTTCTTACTTACTTATTGTTTTAAAACTTAGTGTTTTATGTTGCAGTTTTTTATATTAAAATCCGAGATTCGCTACCTGTTTTATTTTAAACACAATCCAAACGAAATGACACTTCTGAATATTGATATATTAGAGAGTTGATAAATTCGGTATGCAGTTGTATTTAGTAAGTCATTAAATGCGTAGGTGCTTGACGTAATATCAGAGATTTATTAAAAAACTTCCACAATGACATAATACTGTGACGAATTAGTATTCGACACACGCCTGGGGCTAGGATTTGTACGCGATGTGGAAAGGAAAGTGTTTAGTTTGCTCAAGATTTAATCCGGAACCAAGCCTTTTTAGTTTATGCACTGTTTGTGCGATTAACCTAAGTTTTTACTTAGGTTTTTAGTCCGAGGGCTCCTCTTTAAGGCTGGCCCTATCCCTGCTGTGTTTTCCAATTCCGTGGAGAAGCAACCGTTTATTAAGTGAACCAAATCCAAAACTGACTAGCGTGAGCGAAAGCGGTCCATTTATACCCAAAAATTTTGTAATTTTTAAAAAATTTATTTTATAAATTTTAGACGACTAAAAGTTTATTGTTTTTATTTTGACCCTTGCGCTCAGACGCTCATAACGTCACATCTCCCCCAACAAGATCAGTCGTCCCCGACTGACTGAAATAAGTGGGGTTACAAAAAACAAGTAATACACACAAAATTAGTAGTTAATAAAATTACCGTACATAAAAATAAGCAAAAAAAATTATCAGAGATCACTGGAGGTTTTTCAACGTGACTCGACTTGTTTGTATCCCAAAAATGTTGACTAAATTGTTCATTTGACTTGCACATTAATCATTCAAATTGTTTTTCCACGATAAGCCTCTGATCGAGTTTTCAGGGTCTTAAAATGATCTGCATTGAACAGTGTTTATTTTATAACTTTGGTCTATATGATTATTTTTTATGTTTTCTTTCCAATACTATTTCTTGGTGAAATTTACACGATTTTCTGCAAAAAAATAATTTTTACTGTTTTTGGGTTTCGGCTGTTTTAATTCACACTGTTTTACACTTTTCAAGAATTGACATTTTCTTTCAGTGGTAACGTTTTGGTTTTTAGAGCCGTCTTTGTGGCTTATTTTTGCCAATTTGCTTCGCCCACTCGTTTTAATATTTTTGCAATAATTGTGCGTTTGAAATGTGTGACCATTTTCAGAACAAAAACTTCAAAACGTTTGTAATATGCGATCATGAATAAAACTAGCTGGTAAAATGTGTGCATTGCCTTTGGAAATTTGTTTTGAAGTGCCACTTCTTCCAGTTTTGTTTTATTTCTGTCTTCCTGTTTACAACTTTTTGGAGTAACCAACTGTTTATTGGTAAGTTTTTCTTTTAAATTTAACTTATCGCTTTGATTTTGCGTTTTAAAAGTTGCTTCGTTAACTTTTAGTGCCAACTTTTTATCAGATTTACATCCTCCTTAAGTTATTAACTGGGTTGTAGTATATACAGAATTCAGGTCTTGAAAAATTTCTTATCTGCTTTCTCTTTTTTACCATGTCTCAAATTCAACTTTTTATTTTCCAAATTACTAACTATACATTTTTTCAAATTCTGCACAGAATTTTCATTTTTTCAAACTTTTTCGCCATACACGAATTCCTTGCTTTCAAAATCACAATATTGAGCAATGTGTCCCACACGGCGACACTTGTCACAAATAGGCCTTCCGCCCACCGTCCAGCGGTCTGTAAAACGAAAACGATTATTCGAATTTTTATAAACCGACTGTTACTCTAATTGCCGTACTTTTTCCGCAAGCACATGATCCTTTTCTCTAAAAACCTGAATTAACTGATAAACGGTTTCACTGCACATACAAACACAATTATCTCTTTTTGGAACGAGATCTATCAAGTATCTGTTTTTGTTTTGGTGCTGATAAGCCACCGTGTCTTTTTGGGCTTTAAAACCCTTGGATTTACCCCTTTAAACGACTAAAAGTTAATTGTTTTTATTGTGGCGTTCGCGCTCAGACGCTCCTAACGTCACAATACTAAGTAAATAAAAAATAAAAGTACATTTAACCTATTTAATTAAAACTTAATTACAAACACTGTTTCAATAATTTTTTGTACCATTAATTTAGCTCAGCACTGTATTACGTCAATCAAATTTAGAACTATTATTTTAAAACTAATTTCTTTTGTAATCATAAAATCTTTTTATAAAACTGAGTTCCTATTATTACGAAAAAACTTTTGACAAAGAACAAGAAAGATTTTAAGATACTGGTTTAAGATTAGTTAAAATATTATAATTAAAAGGTTTTAGGATTAAGAAAGCAAAAGATTTTTAAAATACTAATGTAAGCTGTTATTAAAAGCACAGTATCACACCTACATAAAAATATATAATAAGGAGTTTTTTTTTAAAAATGTACGGGAAATAAAATAAAAATAAAAGAAAAAAAACATTCTGCAAATAATGCCTGTATATTTATTAATTCTAATCAATGTTGATCAATAAGAATCAAATATACTAAGCAAACCATTCGTTAGGAGTAGTCAGCCAACTTTTTACCAGCTTATTACCTGAAAACTACATGCCTACTATCTGCTTAAATTGCCTTGTTGTTAAAAAGTTGATTCAAAACAGAAAGTCATCAAGGTCATGTAACTTTAAAATACCTATAGATACATACAGTTTTAGTGTAGGGGCCTGATTCATGAACATTAGATTGTTTATGTAAATGTCTAAGAGTTTTTTGTAAATATATACAAAAAATGAAAAACTTTTAAGAATTTGTGCTAAAACCTGTGGAAGAAGTCTAGCAGTGCTTTGAAAACGTAATAAATAAAGAAATTAAAAATCATGTACCCTTGAAAAAAGTATCTATACGAAATTTTGGCCATAAATATCCTAAATATAAAGATTGCAAAAAAAATTGCAAAAAAAACGTACAACATGGCGAAAATACAAAACAGGGTGGGACACGCAAAATCAATACATAACTATGTAATGATTACCAAGCTTTAATCAAAAATTATCATATTGAAAATGAAAATCCAACTTTAAAATCAACTAATAAATATTTATTTTACAAATTTGTTAACTTTAAAATAAAAAGTAAACAAAATATACCACCTTTACTGAAACAAGACAAAATTTTTATTAACAATGATTTTTTGCTGATTTTTTCAGTTCGGTTTTTACTTATGATGACGGACAAACGACAAAAACAAAATCTAAAATTTAGAAGGTATGAAAACATTTAGTTTAAAAATATTTTAAAAACTATTAAAAAATTATCTAACAAAATGTTCATAATACCAGATGGATTTCCATTTTTTTGAGGAGACTCATTTCAAACCCACTTTAAAAAATATGTTAAAAATCTTGATATGGGACTTTTATTAGACGACCGAAAAACTATGCTTTTGTTTTTTTTTGTTCAAAAAAGGCTTAAAAAGTAAACCAATTAATTATTGACCAGTCAGTGTAACATCTCAAATTTGTAAAATAATGGAGCGCTTGATTAAAGATGAACTTTTAATCTTTTTTAAAAAAGCGCTTGATTAAAGATGAACTTATCTTTTTTTTAATATTTTGACAAGATTTCAATATGGTTTTATAAATAAAAGCTCAATTATAACACAGCTCTTAGAAACGTTAAACGATTGGACCTCTTCTTTGAAAAATAAAAAAAATATTAGTGTAATATATTTGGATTTTGCTAAGGTTTTTGACAAGGTTTTGAGTAATAAACTATTTTTATAAACTCAAAGTAAAAAAATTAGGAGTGAATGAAAGATTTTTGAAGTGTATTGAAGTTTTTTCAGTTAGAAGAAACGTGAAAGTGTTGATTTAGTTCAGAATCATCTCCACGGGAAGTCAGAATTTTAGATCCTCAAGATTTTATTTTAGCACACTCTTATTTTTTATTTATATAAACGATTTAGCAGAGAATATTCAAAACTTGGAAATCAAACTGTGGGCTGACGACGTTAGGATGTACAACAGTTATTCTATAGATAGATACTGGAGTTAAAAAAGCTACACAGTTACAAGAAGATTTAAATAGAATTTCCGGGTGGTCAGATGATTGGCAAATACAATTATCAGAACCCAAATGTTATTGTTATAAATGTTATAAATATTATTTAAAATGCTCAAAAAATTTACAAAACGTTTGCTTAGGAGATTTCATATTCTTTGTGTAGACTAAAAAACTATTTAATTATTCTAAATTGTCTAAACTAAGTGAACGTCGTTTATTTTAAAAGTATCTAAATGTTATCAATTTGTAAACAACAAATCAAATAATGTCCATGTTATTTTTTTACTAATTTCAACCCCCTTATGATGCTCCCTGAACTATATGGTTTACCCATAATATCTGATTTACCCCCCCACCCCCAATCTTTTTTGTGATTGGGGAGAAAGGTCTTTCCCTCTTTGGTAAAAATATGTTGTCCAGTATAAACATGTCCATGTTATTTTTTTAAAATTTCAATTCATTTATGACATTCTCCAGACTGTAAGCTTTGCAATGATACCTCATTTAGCCCAATCCGTTTTGTGGTTGGGAAACCCCCACTTTTGGTCAAAATGCGTTGTCCAGCAAAAAAATGTCCCTGTTATTTATTTTTTGAAACATTAACCCTTTTATGACATTCCTTGAAACTTAAGCTTTGCAATGATATCCCATTTAGCTCAATCCTTGTCGTGGTTAAGGAGAAAGTTTGTTGCCCCTTTTAGTCAAATAACGTTGTCCACCATAAAGATGACCATGTTCATTTTTCCAACAAAAATGATATTCTGGTTTTACATTGGCAAATTACTTTTACCAATAAGTTTGAACCAATTCGAAGATAAAAAATTTTTCAACTTTCAAAGTCCATATGGCCCTGTTTTTGTGAAAATGTCTTGTCCAACCAAAAGATGTCCATGCGAATTTTAACCCCTTTATGACATTTCCCTATCTGTAAGCTTTGCAACGATATCCCATTTAACCCAATTTTTTGCTGGTTGAGGAGGAAGGTTGTTCCTGTTTTTAGGAAAAAACATTGTCCAGCATTAAGATGTCCATGTTAATCTTACCAAAAAACATGACATTTTGGTTTTACATTGGCTAATTACTCTTATCAATAAGTTCGAGCCAATTTAAAGACAAAAAATTTTGGATTTCCAAAATCCATAGGTTTCCCCTTTTTGTGAAAATGTGTTGTCCAACCAAAAGATGTCCATGCATTTTTTTTAATTTCAACCCCTTTATGACATTCCCCTGTCTGCAAGCTTTGCAATGATATCTCATTTAGCCCAATCCATTTTCTAGTTGAGGAGGAAGATCGTTCCTCTTTTTAGTGAAAAAACGGTGTCCAGCATTAAGATTTCCATGTTAATCTTATCAAAAACAATTACATTATGGTTTTACATTATATAATTACTCTTATCAATAAGTTCGCGCGAATTTAAAGACAAAAAATTTTCACTTTTTCAAAATCCATAGGTTTCCTCTTTTTGTGAATATGTTTTGTCCAGGCTAAAGATGTCCATGCATTTTTTTCTAAATTTCAACCTCCTTATGACACTCTCAGGACCGTAAGCTTTGCAATGATATCTCATTTAGCCCAATTCCTTTTGTGGTTGGTGAGCAAGGTAATTCCCTTCTTTAATGAAAACACGTTTTCCAGTATAAAGATGTCCATGTTCAATTTTTTAAAAATCATGATATTCTGGCTTTACATTACCTAATTACTCTTTCCAATGAGTTTGAGCCAATTCTGGGTCAAAAAATTTTTTAAGTTCCAAAATCCATAGGGTGAAACCCTTTGGTGAAAACCAATCCAAAACCCTTTGGTGAAAACGCGTTGTCCACAGTACAAAGATGTCCATGTAAGTTGTTCCCAAATTTCAACCCCCTTACGACATTCCCTGGGGTATAAGCTTTCCAACGATACGTCATTCACCTTAATCCGATGGGTGGTTAGGGAGGAGTTAAGGAACACACAGACAGACACACACACACACACACACACACACACACACACACACACACACACACACACACACACACACACACACACACACACACACACACACACACACACACACACACACAAACACACACACACACACACAAAACACACACACACACAAACAAACACACACACACACACACAACACACACACACACACACACACACACACACACACACACAAACACACACACACAGACGCACACACACACAGACATTACGTCTATTTATATATAGATCCCCATAAAACTTTTTTAGCTGGTCAAATAAAATAACCTTTTTTTGTTTCTAGATTTTTTCTTGTCAAAACGGCAAAAAATAAAAAAATAAATACCATAGACCGTCTTTAATTTTAAAAAGAATTTAAAGTCCTTTTTAATTGACGTGTACAAAAATGAAAATGAATTAAAACAACGGAAAAAATTTTAAAAAAAAACATTTGCTTTAAAATTTATTTTACAGTTTTCCTGTATATTAACAAAAAAAAATTTTAAATTTAAAACTGTGTAATTGTACTGTAGACATTCGCATGTAGACTGCTAATATACAAATCGCTAAATAATTATTTTAATAATATTGAAAAATATAAACCGTATATTTTTATCCCATTTATAAACAATAAAAAGGAACCTAAGATCTCTTATAAATCGACGTTCACAAGAATTAAAACAAAAAATATAAAACATTAGCTTTTTTTAAATTCAGAAAAAAATCGAAAAAAGCTCTAGCTACCTAAATATTTTATTTTTTTAACATTTTATGCATTTTTCTTTTAGAAACTGTTTCTAAATCAAATTGTTGTGTGTTTAGCTATTATTACGTTTTAGACAAAACTTGTTAGTTTTCAACAGTTTTAAGGGGATTCCTTAAAGGTGCGGTGCAGAGTCAAACTTTTTATTTTCGATTTTGATTTTTTTTGAAAACTGTACCCCTGACCCCAATAACCCACAAAAATTTTTTCAACAAAATATCTCCAGTGGTTTAGGAGTAATGACCCCTCAAAAATGGCGTTTTTTGACAATTCCGTGCGTGAAAGATTGCTCAATGGGTATAACGTTTTTCGTTACAAATTATGCACTCAAAGAAAGCGGCTACTTTCTTCTGTAATTTTATACCTTGATCGTTAAGATTGGTGCAGTATTTGTCGAGATATTGCGTTTCTCGTACAAAAAAACACTCGAATTTTTTCCTAAAAACACGAAGTGAAGGAAAGAAAGGTCGGGCAAAATTCACAAAATCACTGCCGTCGTTTGGTGTTTTTAACGAAAAAATCTCGGATTCTTTGTACGGGAAACGCAATATTTCGACAAATACTGCACCAATCTTAACGATCAAGGTATCAAATCAGAGTAGAAAATAGCCGCTTTTTTGAGTGCATAATTTGTAACGTAAATCGGAATGAATATCCATTGAGCAATTTTTCACGTACAGAATTAACGTACAGAATCGTACGTCTCATGACTCTCTGCAAATATTTTGTTAAAAAAATTTTGTGGGCTTTTATAGGCAGGGGGTAAGGTTTTCACAAAAAATTATCAAAATCGAAGACAAAAAATTTGACTCCGCACCGCACCTTTAAGAGTTATAAACAAAAATATTAATTAATTTAAGGGCTTCAAAAATATAATATTAAAATGTCTAACATAAATTTAAAATTTCTATCAATTTTTGGGCAATATAACACAATGGCACTGCTTTTGCACAAAAAAGCACTAATAATACGTGCAAAAAAACTAAGGTGAAAACCACAAAGGTACCTTAACTTCAAGGTACCTTATCCACTAAGGGGCCCCTTAGCTAAGAGGCCCTTTAAGTTTTTAAACAACGCCAAATAGGGGGCCCTCTTAAGGGGACCCTTAGTAGAAATGTAGGATAAGGAACTTTTAGTTAAGGGCTCCCTAAGTCGATTTTTTAACAACCTACCTCTGCTAACGGTTTTACTGTAAATTACCAAAAAAACAGTTTTTTTCAGTTTAAATTAACTTAAATTTTATAAAAAAAATATTTAAAAAAATTTTACGTGCTTGCACCATTTTATTTATGTATTAACATACGTACATGCCATTTCAGGTTTTGTAAAAAAATTTACCGTTCGCAAGCAAACTGCCAAAATACAAAGCGCTGAAAAACTAATTCAACGATATTGAAACATACATATAGTAATTGTGTATTTCAGCACAATGTGGTGTGCGGTTCTAACACGAACATAAAAATTAGTGATAAATTGAAAAAGTTTCACATAATTTTTTGAGAAATTAAAGAATAACAATAATACAGAAATAATGGTATATGTATTTTTGTTACTATTTTCATCGTTTCAAACTATGTTTTGAGCACTTTCAATATTTCATGTGTAAATTGCACAAAATGCCATATGCATTTTTGAACCATTTTATTATCTGTACAAAAGCGTGCATATAATTTATTGCTTTACCATATACATTTTTTACAGCTTGACCAGTCGTGTATATTCAAAGTTACATTTTTAGACTTTTTGAATATATTGTGACGTCAATCTTAACTTAAGATTGAAGAAAAATAATAGCAGGAGGCTAATCTTATTGTAACACTAAAGCTAAATATATATTGAATTTTCACAATTTTGGTTTATGTCTGGGTGAGCGTTTATTAATTTATTTTTTTGTAGCCAAATGTGATAAAATGAACAAATTGAATTTGAAAGCTTTTGAAAATATATTACAATAAATTTAACCCAAAAAGAATAAAATGATTTTATAAAAAAACGTATGTATATGAATGTGGTTTTTATTGTTGAGTCATCAAATTTTGGTAAGTTTATAAGCTTATATAATATAACTAATCAAAATAAATACTTATAAACGCTATTTTTTGATGATTTGGAGAACATTATATTGCTAAAACCAATACTAAAACCAGTAAATTGTCAAAGCCAAACTCAAACTAATGTTTTAGGCTTCAATATATCTAAAAAACAACTTTGATCGCTTTGAGTTCTTTACTTACGGCCTCAAAGATCTCGTTCTTTTTTAATCCTAATGTAATATGACTACAAACAATTAATTTTATTATAGTATTCATTATTTATTTATAGCTCATATTTCATACTTTTGTGTTTGTAACTATGAATTAACTGGAAAACAAAGTAAATATTTAATAAATCAATTTTAAAAAAGTGGTTAGCTTTGCAGAAAAATATTTTTTTACATTTAGCAGTTCTTGTTTAAAAAATGTATAGAATTCATAGTTTTGGCTCATTTTGCTTTATGATATTTCCAATTAACATTAATATTTTAGCTGTGCTCTATAATGAACGCTTAAAGAGTTTAATACGCCCAATTTAAAAAAACCAATTCAACGTATCCAAAACGCAACTTGGACCCACGAACAATAGAAACTTGGAGATTTTAAGGAAAAAATTGATTTGGGCTTAGACTTAGGTTCGCTTTGGCTTAGGAAAGGTCTTAGTGATTTTTTTTGGCTCTAAGTTAGTTCCCCACCTACAGCTCAAAATTCCCAAATTTTGGCTCAAAGTTCCGGCTCCAAGTTTCCAAGGCTGTATCGACCCTAAACTTAAATTTTTAAACTGCCCTTTTAAATTTTTAAAAACTTCTTCCCAGCCACAAAACGGATTGAGCTTAATGAGGTATTATTGCAAATCTTACAGTCTGTAAAATGTCATAAATGGGTTAAAATTTTAAAAAAATAACGTGGACATCTGTATACTGGACAGCATATTTTTACCAAAGAGGGAAAAACGTTCCTCCCCAATCACAAAAAAGATTGGGGTAAATCAGATATTATCGGTAAACCATATAGTTCAGGGAGCATCATAAGAGGGTATAAATTAGTAAAAAAATAACATGGACATCTTTATACTGGACAACATATTTTCACCAAAAGAGGGAAAGACCCTTCCCCAACGAAAAAATGGAGTGCGGGTTAACTGAGGTATCATTGTAAAGCTGACAGTCACGGGAATGACATAGAAGGGTTGAATTCTGAAAAAAAATTTAAATTAATATAAAAAATGCCGGAAAAATTATTTGTCAGCCGTATGGCTAGTGATCGATCGGGGCAGAATTTTTGCTGATGCCGGGGCCGGGGCCGGGGCCGGGGCAGGCGAAAAATTTAGCAGAATTTGTAATTTTGGTCACTTTTTTCAAATAAAAATCAAAATTTCTATTGTTAATTATTTGGTTTATGTAAGGAATAGTCACATTTTAGAATTTAAGCACTTTGTGAGTGAAAAAAAACTTTTTTATTACACAAAAGTTTTTTTTCTAAGCAGAACAAAATTTTTATTTTCATATTTCAATTTTTTTTAAACCTGAATTATTTTTTATTTACCTTATATATGTACATTTTCACATAATTATTGGCAGTATATTCTTGTTTAAAGCAATATTATACTTAATCGCAAACCATTTATGTTACTTTTCAAAAATGCTTTACAAATAGAGCAAACCAATCATGTTAGTTTTAATGAATGCCTTACAAATAGAGGAGGAATTAAAGTGCTAGTTTCATACAAAAAATTTTATTTAAAAATTAGTATTATTTTTATTCAGCATTATGCGAAAACTTTTTTCAAATTAAATAAAAACAGTTCATTATTAACTATTTGTTTTAAAAATTTATGTTTGGTGTCTTTCGGGTGGATACAAAATATTGGATTTAAAAAACTGGACTAACTCCGAAGGTTTTTTTTTAATTTTATGAATACTATATTTACAATAAACTTAAAAATTCTAAAATAAAGACTAGACATCAGCTTTAATTTTTTTAACGTAACAAAATTTAAAAACAATTTCAAATATGCACCTAAAAATAAAAGCAAGAATATATAATTCAAGTAAATATGTTCAGTTGTACAATAAACCGTTCTTATCAACTCTCACATGATCGAATTTAAATAATCGAATTTAATCATCATTTTCTGCTAATTTTTTGCACAAAGCGATTTAGTAAAATAGTCTTAGAAAAAACGAGTTTTTCGGTGTCCGAAATATCGCTGTGCGAGAAAAGTTTTATTGAGTGCACAGAAAATAGCTTGCGCGTGAAAAATTACAAGTGCAACATTTCTTGTAAAATTTAGGTAAAAATTCCCTGTCTAGCCGAGAATCCTCTTGTTTTATACATTTTTGATATAAGCAATGATATTAAAATAACTCCAATATAAGCAAAATACGTCTTGTGATTATAGAGGCAAATAAAACCTAGCTGACCTCGATGATTTGCAGTATTGAATCGACTATATTTAACATTAAAATCATTTAAAACTTTCAGTAAAAACGGTTTTATATTTAATATTAAATACCATATTTTAACAATTATTTAACAAATTACACAATTTGGAACAAAAATATAATATTTTAAAGCGTGAAAGTTGACTAATTTATGTATATTTTTTGAAAAGCAGGAATGAAAAAAAACATGCGTTCCAATTCGTTTATTTAAAAAAATTTTATAACCGCACAATTTATGGTCCGTTTACGTCTCCTATAAGAACTTACTAGAGGTCAGCCAGATATATTTCAACCATAGATATCTACTGTCAAACTCTCATCTTGTAAATAAAATCTACAAACGGTTTTTAATACTTAGGAAATCTTTAAATTTTTAAAATAAAGATTCGTGATTAAAATAAGGAATCTTAATAAAATAAAGAGGCTTTAGAAAATCTTAATATAGCATAATAAACAATATATATCCTAATATTAAAAAATTAAATTAGCTTTGTAGATAAAATCTTGTATAATATTTCACTGTCAAAAATGTTTAGAAGCGCTTTAAAATTTGCATTCTTAGGGGTCCTTACCCCGGTTTGCCCCGGCTCATTTGACAGCTAAATTGCCGGGGCCGGGGCCGGGGCCGGGTTGGAAAAAAAGTGCCGGGGCAAGCCGGGGCCGGGGCCGGGGCCGGGGACCCGGTCGATCCCTACGTATGGCTGACACGGGCTACTTTTATTTTAAATAAATTAATTGCAATTAATCTTTTTGTTCGCAAAAGTAATCATAACTTGTGCAATATTTAGGCCGTTCTATAAAGCAAACTATCATTTTATTTGTATTTAAACGAACGACAAAATGATTTTAACAAAATATTATATTTTTCTCATCGTTATTAATATTTTAAGTTTAGAAAACTCGCCTAATTTCCTTTTCGAGACTCAGGCAATACTTTAACATAATAATTTATTGATTTTTTTAGTTTTTGGGAACTTATATATTAAGAGGGATGTGTCTCTAATAAATCGTCAATTTTTAAATATTTTTTGGCTAAGTGGATGACTTTTTACGCATGACAAAAATTCAACTAAGTGACGAAAAGCAGAACACAACACAAACATTAAAAACTTATAAAATAAAAAATTATTTGTATATTTAATTGTAACAAAAAAACGAAAAAAGTTTTTTTAACTTTCAAACCGTAGCAAAAAAATCTGTATTATATTATACCAATAAATTTTTATTATAGATATAATAACAATAATCAAAAAGAAAAATTTCTAATTTGTAAAAAACAATTGGTTTTCAGCAAACTTTGAAAATAAGTTTTTACACTCTCGACAGGACAGGCGAGAGGCGCAGGCGATAGGCGACAGCTCCGCAGTTACACTGCTGCCACAGGCGATAGACTTGCGAGAGACTGGGACAGGCGAAGGGACAAAGAATCTATCGCAATTGCGAAGGCGACAGCCAAAACACAAGCACAACAACGGGAAATCGACGAAAAATCAAAAAAAAAACAACAAAACACACAACAGAGCCAAAAAAAGCAAACCAACCACCAAAAACAAAACAGAACAAGAACCAAAAAGAAGACAAAGCCACAGAAAATCCAACAAAAAGAAACAACACCAAAAAACAAACAAAAACAAAAAAGAAACACACACACACAAAAAACCAAAAACCAAAACCAAAAAAACAAGACCAGAAAAACAAAAGAAAACAATCAAAAATCCAAAAAAACACAAACACAAAAAAAAAAAAAAACACCAAAAAACAAAAAAAAAACACTACACCCAACAACACCACAAAAAAAAACAAAAAAAAAAAAAAAACAAAAAACCCAAAAAAAAAAAAACACAAAAAACAAAACAAAAAAAAAAAACAAAACAATCAAAAAAAAAAAAACGAAATTTTCAAAAAAAAAAAAAAAACAAAAAAAAAAAAAAACAAAAAAAAAAAAAAAAAAAAAAAAAAACCCCCCCCCCGTGTTGAGAAAAACACGTTTTTTCTTCTGCCTCCCCCGCATAGAGTTCCTATTGCGGAATCTTTTTATCCATTAAAAATTTTTTAACCATCTTTCACGTCGAGTACCTAATAGCTTTGGTATTTTGCTGAAGTAAATCCATTTAGAAAAAATCATGCTCCATTGATCTGTGTGTTACAAAAATTAAAACATTATAAAACCACTACAATTAAAAATTTTATTTTAGCTATTCTTGTTATAAATCGAACTGTCCATTATTTAATAAAATTTGTAATTTTTAAAATTATTTTATTGTATTTTTAAGTATGTTTTTACTTGCTTTTTTTAAATATAGCTTATTTTTACCACTATGTCTTGTGTTATCTATATTTTATATAAAATTATAACAACGTATGTAGAAAATTCATAATTACAATATTCTTGCTGTCTATCATCTTCTGTACCTTTGATAAAGAATTTTTAATTATTTGCCATTACTAAATGGACCAGTTCCAGTATTTAAACAGCGGTATTGCAGTTTAATAACAGAGTAAAATGTAATTTTTAATCTGAACGCACATTATTTTCATGTTAAAGTATCTATAAATTTTAAATTTAAATGTTTTGTTTATGATCGTTTATTCTTGTATGTATACTCACACTAAAACGCGTAGCAATTGAACAGATTAAAATAAGCAAAATAACAGCTAGACACTTCACAATGAATAAAGAACAAATATTGTAAATCGAATTCGTTAACCTTTTGGGATTCTTTCTGCTGCAATCTGCAGAAGGCATTTTGCGCCAGCACTGCATTGTGTTAAACTTTATTTTTAGGCGATTGTGAACGCGGAGTTTAACACAATGCAGCACTGGCGATGAATCCCTTCTGCGGATTAGCTGCGCTGTTTTGACGAAAAAATCCCAAAGGGTTAATAATTAGTGGATTTCAATGAAATTTTGTGGAAAATCTAGGTAGCCCAAAAAGTAACTGATAAGTTTAGCGTAAATCCGACCAGTAATAAATTCATAAAACTATTTTTACCAAAAATGAAGTCGGTAAAAATTCTTTTACCCGACTCCGTTTTTTTAGTAGAAACGGCCCTATTCATTTTTAGTGATTTAAATTAAACTAAATTCAAACATTGGGTACCTATGGGCCTTTTTTTCAAAATTGATTTTAAGTCAGCCATTCTTAGATTACTCATTTCAAATTGGCTTTAATTTATTCCGTATGTACCCGTTCCACGTATTAATTTTTTTTATTTTTTGAAGCAAAATAATTTAAAAAATTATTTTATTTTTTTTAAACATTTATTGCATATTTTTTTCTAAAACGCTTGCAAATTTTATCTGTAATTATTATTTTGTTTATCTAAAAGTTTCGAGTTTTGATATAATTTAACTTTACTGCAATCATTATTTTTTTGTATTATTTTTGTTGCTTATATACAATCTTAAAAATAAGTATTCTCTATAATTATTGGTAAAAGTTCGACCCATGTCAATTTGAGTTTAAATCGATTAAAAATGCACTGACCAAATGCGTTAACAATACAACATAAATATTATGTCTTGTTTCTAATATTATGGTTTTCCCGTAACCGGGTGGGACATTTATTTTTAATGTTATTATTAGGTGAAGGAACGAGATTTAACTTTTAAGATTTGTTCTTGGATCCACATAATAATAAGAAAATTAAAAAGAAGATTTTTTTTTATTTACGTGCGTTTTCTAATTTTTGCTCACGCTTTTTCACTGGGCTTATCAATTTTTGGTGCGCTTTGTACCAAACTTTAAAATCTAAAAATATTTATGTATTTAGTATTTTTATAAGTTTTCTTTATATAGTTTTATATAAATTTAGTCGTACAAAATTTTTCTTAAATCGTACAAGTCGTACAAGATTTTCCTAAACAGAGTGAAAAAAGGAGGCGACAGCAAAGTACGCAAATTGCACGGTAATGGGAGGCTAAGTTACAATGCTTTTTTTAATGTGGATGTTATTTGCACAAATTAATCATTTGTGGCTCAAATTCAGGTGTCACTTACAACACTAAAAGTCATGCACGTTTCATCTGAAAAAAATTTTGTAGTTATTCATAAAATTTCGTAGAAATATTAAAAGTCTGTTGCGTATAACAGTGCCTGCTGAATGAAATACCTTGTGTGATGCGACTGCGCCTTCAAATATTTTTAGGCGATGACTCTTGAATACTAAAGTTATGATGGATCTCGGAACACAAAAATTTGAAAATTTTAAATGTTGTATTGCTTCGAAGCTTAAATACTGGTTTTGAAATAAACAATTTTTATTTAAATGAATAGTTAGAGCTGTGCTATAAAGCATTAAAGCTTGTCATCGTGCTTGGTGGACTATTTCAACTAAAGACATTTTACACAGTAAATCTCAAGCGTTCGTAAGGACGAAAAGTTAAAATTAAAATAAATTTTAAATAATTTTTTTTATTAATTTAACAGTAATTACATTTTGTTAAAAAATGCAAAGTATAAATGTAATTTATTTTATTTATTTATTTATTTATTTTACCACAACTATTTTGTATATATAAAAAGAAATTCTCATTTTAAAGTTATACATGATAGAAGTACAATTAATTACAAAATAGATGGGTGGGCAGGTAATTGTATTTCTATTACTGCGATCTTTATCTACCTACAAATATAAACATAAAGAATAATAAAATTACGTTGAAAAATTAGTTTTAGATTTTACACCGGTCTAATCTTATATGTAGGTCCAAACAAATTAGTTTTTCAGAATAATGCGAAGTACTTGGCTATTTTTGCGTTGAGCCAGAAATCGAGTAATACATAAATTAAAAGTAATAAAACGACTGAGGTTCAAGCCGCATCACCTGTTAAATTTAAATTTTAATTCGTATATAGTTTGCGCTGTAATCCAAAACATCAACACAACGGGTGTTGTCACATAAATAAACACCACTTTAATTTATGCTCAGAAGTTAAAATGAGACAATGGTGGAAATTAGAAAGTTTAACTAAATTAATATGATCATGTATAACAGATTTTTTGACGTAATATACTTATGTGCGGAACTAAACTTATTTTTGGTTGCGCGATGCTTTATAACTGTTATGATTTTTTGCATATCGATATTTTTTCAAAAAAAGTTTTTATTTATGATAGTGTAGGTATTTAGATGATATGCTCATTATTATTATTAATGGTATATTCCTTTGAAACAATGTGCCTTATTACTTTCCATAGAAATGGTTTTTTAAAAGATTTATAGATGTTTACAAACACAAGATTTCATGGTAGATAACGGGGTTTTTTTATATATCAATTTTTTTACACATATAAAATTTAAGAAAAAGCGAATATGCGCTGTTTTGTTTTGCCAGCAGAAAAACCTCATACTCATGTTTAATTTGTCAGGGGGAAAATATCAATTGTTCGGGTTTAACCTGTTCTTGTAATCGCCTCCTCCCCCCTTACCTACCCGGTTTTAAAATGAAAACCTTTGTCCCACGGTGGTCCTTGACCATTGCGCTGCGTAAGCTTCACCGCGCTTAACTGTAAGCTGTAAGTCTCACCTATGTCCTATCATTATTATTTATTATTAATATTTATTTATTACTATAATGGCAAAAACGCAGGAGTAGTGAACGCATAATTTAACATGCAATGAGACCACATACCCCTTTGGTGTTAAAATAAACCTTATGGGTTTATTAATACAGTGCCCCAATTATACCTGGGTGGCTCGTAATATGGTATGTATAGTTGGAATTTGATTTTCTTAACGTACTTACGTGCATTGAATGGACACCAAAATTAACCATTTTGATTGCCTTTTAAGGGGCGCTCATTTAATGAGCATGGCGCGTAATGGAAAATGAGTGCTTGTTTGCTGCGTGCACAACTATAATTATTTTTTCTTTTCTGTCTCAACTAGGTATGACCAGGGTAATTCGTATATTTAACTGCGGTAGTAACATTGGTAACTGAAAAAAAGGCGATCACACTAAAGGGTTAATATTAAAAAACAAAACATGTCCCTTTTTTTGATTTTAGTAGGAATTTTCAAAGTTTGAAAAAATAATTGTCATTGAAAAGAATGCCGAATTCCTAACTTAAAAATATATAGTTGTTATATCTCCAATCAATATTCTTATCAACCAATCAAATGATCAAAGGCTCCGGCTATTTCGAAGGTATCTTCGCCCTTTAATTAAATAAGCAATATTAGTTTTATTCAAACTTAAAAATGTTTTAAATTATTTATTTCATTTTATATATTTATTTGTCTTGTTTTTAATAATTTGTAAAAAACAAAATTTAATTTACAAAAAAATTTGTAAAAAAACGCATGACATTACTTTTTAAAATTATTTACGAAATCAGCATAAAAATAAAGCGCAACTTTGAAGCTGGAAGCTTCAAAGTTGCGCCCTATTTTTATAATATTTTATAGCTGACAAGCATTTTCAATGAAAGTATTCCTTATTAAAGTAAACACTTTGAATCAAATGTTTACTTTAATCTATGTTAAAATTTTTAAACTATAATATAACCGCATTTTAATTTTTAAAAAATTAAAATCTTGCATGTGTTTTTGTTACGTTTTTATTCAGATAATTTTTACCGTATCATATTTAATCAAGAATTATATATAGGACATTAAAAAGTTCTAATTAAATATGTAATGACTACAAAATTTTTAATCTTTATCTTTAAGATACGATTTTTTCTAAAAAGGAAGTTATCAATAACTGTCTATGATTAACGATGACGAGAAATTTGCGCAGCAAGGTTCATTAATGATTGTGCTAAGTATATTATTCAATAATAAATATTCTTGTAATGCGCGGGTGTGTTGAAATGACTTATAAAACCGAAAATGCTATAATTTTCCATGAACAATCCAGTTTTCTTTTAGGCTCACAATTTACTTTTCCGTACTAGCTTCAATTGTGAATGTAGCTTTTTAAGAAAAGTATAAAACTTTTTTTAGTAAATATCTAAAATGATTTCATTCTCTTATTAAATTTTTAAACCTAAGTCATTTGAAAAACAATAATGTCACGATGTCGTGTTTAGGATAAATAGAATATTTATTTTAATTAAAAGGGTAAAAAGCTGTTTTAATTATACTTACTGCACGATATCAGCATTTTTTTCTAACTAGAAGCAAAATCTCATATTACTCTAATAAGAATATTTTATTTAAAAATTATCGCGTAAGTTAAGATAAGTCCTTATGTTTTATAACTATGTAAAAATTTCGCAGCACCGTATATGATTACAAATATTCAAATAAATATATATAGAAATTGCTAAAACAATTTAGATTTATTAAAAAAATTAATTTAAATTTAAATTTGTAATTTTTACTTATTCTTGTGTTAAAATATTTGTATAAAAAATCCCCTTTAATTCTGTAAAAAAAGAGTAAGGCAAGGTTAATTTCGACTAATTAGCAAGTTATTTCGACTATCTAGCAAGTTACAAAACATTCTAACGACCTGGATAAAAGTTAACCAAGGTTAACCCTTTTTACGTTAGTAACATATTTGAAAATAGATTGTGTAAGTTTATGGATTCAAGGTGAATGTTGACGACATGCTGGACTGCTTAGGTCCCGAAACATTCGAAAAGCTTTTTACAAACGATGCAAAATTTTATGGTATTAAAAATACAGTAGCAATTTTTCTAATTTTTAAAATTATAAATTATTTTCGTGTTTAAGCTAATAGCTGGCAGTTTACTATTGCTGTATCTAAATGTAATATTATTATATTTTTAGGGCTGGTTCACACCGGAATGGCAAATGACAACGCGTTCCAAACTGGTGTACAGCCTTACACTGTTACTTGTTTCTGTTCTGTGAACTCGTTGTCACTTGTTCTTGTCTTCAAACTTAAAATCTTCAGAAAATATTTCTGCTATAAAGGCACGTGTAGACTTTGACTTTGATTATTTCTGAAAAAGTTTTTTTTTAGTGTAATAAAAGGGTACACCGGTAACCAGCGTCAAAAACATTAAGAAAAATATGCCAATAACTTGCGACTAAAAATAAATTCTATCAGGGTGAAAATAGCTGGGTAGTAAAGTAACCACTCGTTCTTTGAAAAAATATCACATGCAGAAAAACACCTGACGCAACTTAATAATAACAAAAATATATAGTATACCGAAAAATATGCAACTCCTATATAAAAAAGTAAGTAAAAGTATGCTATTATAAATGAGCCTCTCCAAATAAGAAATATGCGCAAGAGTGCTTCTAATGAAGCGTTGTCTCCTTTAAAAAAACTTGATGGCACTCTGGCACATAAACCCAGTGAACAATGCGAAGTTTTAAATTCTGCTTTTTG
>JASAMX010015291.1:0-22639 GCA_030248175.1 Microlaimidae sp. YZB2_3
TAATTTCGTCTAAATGAATTACTTTAAAAGAATCGAGTTTATTAAAAATGCCGGTAGCGAATTGAGCAGGGAGCAAATTCTCCAGGGGCCTGTTTCATAAAATACTGGTCTTCGTAAATTACAAATCTATCAATAACTTTTTTTATTATGAACCATTTGCGTTGAAATTTGAAATGAAAAAAGATTATATGCCATGTGCAAACTATTTAAAATTTCATGTACGTAGCTGTTGTGTGTTTAAAGTTATTCCAGTTTTAAACTTTGGCCACTTGTAATTTTTTACAAGTTCTCAAAAGAAAAATTTACCCTAGTCGGAGTAGGGTAAATTTTTCTTTTGAGAACTTGTAAAAAATTACAAGTGGCCAAAGTTTAAAACTGGAATAACTTTAAACACACAACAGCTACGTACATGAAATTTTAAATAGTTTGCACATGGCATATAATCTTTTTTCATTTCAAATTTCAACGCAAATGGTTCAGAATAAAAAAAGTTATTGATAAACTTGTAATTTACGAAGACCAGTATTTTATGAAACAGGCCCCAGGGAGCGAATTGTCCCTAATGAAGTAGGTTCGATAAGATTTGCGTTTATAAAAACTTCCGGGAGCAAATTGTCCCGGGAGCGAATTGTCCCTAGTGAAGTTGGTTTGATAAGATTTGCGTTTATAAAAACTCCCAGGAGCGAATTGTCCCGGGAGCGAATTTTCTCGGGAGCGAATTGTCCCGGGAGCGAATTGTCCCGGGAGCGAATTGTCCCGGGAGCAAATTGTCTGGGAGCGAATTGGTGGGAGCGAATTGTCCCGGTCCCGAAATTAATGACCTTTATAAATTTCTGTGAAAATTAATTTTGTAGTACAACTAAAATAATTATTATCTGTTTTCAAGATATGAAAGAGTGGTCGCCGTCAAAACATGTCGTCAAGAATATAAAGAAGAAGAAATGATGGAATTTTTAGCGGAAGCTAGGGACGGGAAATTTATAAAAAATTTTAAAAAATACAAAATTCACAAAATTTACAACATGTGCCTTAACAAACAGGCAAAAATTGGGTATTTAGTTGAAATCAAAAATGAAAAAAACTGTTTGTTAGCATAATTTACAAAAAAAATTGAGAATGGTGAAAGGTATTTTAATAAAGTTACGAAAATTTTACTGAAAAATCACCTTTGACACACTTTAATCTAGATCGGAAGTCACAATGTAATTTCGCAGCTTTCAAGCAAACAAACAAAACCAAAATTTTTGGTAAATTTCCCAAAAGGTACATGAGAATATGCCGTCATCCAAGGATTGTGGAACTGTTGGGAGTTTGTATTGTGAATAAGCCAATCAAACTTGTCCTCGAATTTTGTAGCGGTAATTTTTATTATTTTTGATTGCCTTATTTTTATTACAGAGCTGCAGTATAATAAACCATTTTTAACGCACGTATCAAGAAATCGACGGTGGTCGATTATTGAATGTATGGATTTCCTTCCAGCTTTGTGCTAATCTAACAAGAAATCAAATAAAAAACGTAGTGAAGAGCTGAAAAAAAACACCAAAAAAAACCCAAAACAAAACCTGCAAGAAATTTAATTCCACAAACTAAAGATTTTAACACATGCAAAATAATTTTACATTAAAAATGCTTTAAAGATGGAATTAAAAAAATAGAAATATTTAAAATTGAAAAATGCACCACAAAGAAACATTTATTAGGTGTGTAAACGTTGGTTTTAAAGTTACAACTAATAGTTTACCTTTGAATACTCGCAAACATTTTTTATCAATCTCTTTAGTTTGTGGAAAGATTAATTTGGAAAATTTATTAACCAATGACTTGTTATCTGCTATATTGTTATTTTTTGCCACAAAACTTGCCTAGAAACAAATAGAAACAAATTTAGGTTTATACAAAGTATTTTGGTAATTTTTGTTTTTTAATATGTATTTATTACTGTGATTTTTCGGTTTTCGTTTTATATATGTAGATTAAAAAGAAAAATTATCTCATATACGCAACTCACTAACAAAATGCAATCGTTGAATTTATGGTTTTGTTTTACATGAAATCGTCCTCATTTAGAACCAGAAATTTATTTATTATTAAAATTGAAATTAAAATTGAAATTCAAATTGTTTATTCTGCACAGGTATATAAATATAGCAAAACAATTGCACACTTACCTACTTGCGCATAATACCTGTTTTAGGAGGAAGTTTAGATAGAGAATTATTAATGGCTGCTAAAAAGAAAGAACCCATCCCAATAAAAGAGAAATTGTTATACTTAATGCATATTGCGAACGCAATGGACAATGTAAATCATAAAAAAATTATTCACAGGTATGTTCAATATTCCGTGTGGAAATTGATACCTTGCACTGAAACTGATTACACACATAAAATAAGCAAACACTAACATTTTTGCCTGTGCGGAAAATACCATAACGAGGCAAATTTTTTAAGAAAAGGGAGCGGTAAAGAGAGTGATGCAAAGAAGGCAGAAAAAAACGGACATTCAAAAAGACCCAAACTTTTCTTTTAATGAAACTAATGTATAGGCACCTTGCACTGGAACTCGGTTTATACATAAAGTATGCAATATACATAAGTGTCACCATAATGGATAATTACCGTATCTCCTACTTATTTTTCGTAGTATGCAGATTACCATCAAATCAAATCGCTGATCAACTATTGAAAGCGCGCGAAATTTCGATCGGTTGATCTGCATACTACGGACAGGTAAGTAGAAGATACGGTAATTATCTATTATGGTGACACTTATGTATATTGCATACTTCATGTATAAACCGAGTTCCAGTGCAAGGTGCCTATAATTTTTTTTAATCAAATGTATATCTCCCCCTAAATTATACTCCTGCATTACTTATTTCATTTCCATCATTGCATTTCTCCCCCCCCCCGCATCAAAAAAATCGATATGCAGCGTTCGTTGCGGTGGATGAAATATGGGGATTCTAGGACACGAGGGTACTGGACACGAGGGTACTGGACACAAGGGTACTGGACACGAGGGTACTGGACACGAGGGTACTGGAAACGAGGGTACTGGAAACGAGGGTACTGAGCTAAAAAAAATACGTTTGCCACAAATATGTAAATTTTTTAAACTGAATGAACTGAACTAAACTTTAATCGTTTGAATGCGTAGACAAACGAAATTTTAAAGGTCATTATACACACCATTTATACAATGGCATGGTTTTTTAATAAAGACTATTAGTGTTTGAAACTTATTCCAAAGCTCTGGAGCTTGAAAACCCTACCTTTGCAAAAAAACTAAAAAAATATTATTAAGTAATCATGAGTGGAATGAGAACACCAAGAAGTTATTTGATTACTGTTTTTTCTAAACATATACTGGTATGAAAGTACGAAGCGAATTGCACTGTTTTTTTTTGCTGTCATTTTTTTATTTAAACTCTTTTCATCGACTCTTGATTAAAATAATTGAGGTTTTTTTTGAGAAAATCTTTGAAAATTCTGCAAAAACAGATTTCAGTGATAGAAATTTTAAAAATATTTTTTGCTTTTTTCAGTCCACTCCAGTTTAGGAAATTTACTTGAACACATATTGATCATTTAAAACACGACAAATAAAATGTTATTTTAAAACCCAAAAACATACAATTGTTTCAAAGCATAAATTTTTCATGTATGATTATTTGTTGCAATTACATTCAAGTATAGAGTCTTGAGTAAAATAATCCAACAGCGGATCATTGGAAGTCTTCAAAACCCCACCATTGCACAGTAAACTTTATTTTCCTAAGCCTAAAGGCCGGTTCACACCGGGATGGCAGTGGATAGTGGATAGCGGATAGTACGTTCACACCGGAGCGGATAGTGGATAGCGGATAGTGGATAACCGTTCACACCGGAGTAAAATAACCTCTGATAGCGGATAGCGGAGAGTGGATAGCGGATAGTATGTTCACACCGGAATTGTCTCGGATAGCGGATAGCGGATAGTGGATAACCGTTCACACCAGAGTAAAATAACCTCTGATAGTGGATAGTGGATAGCGGATAACCGTTCACACCGAAATTACCTCGGATAGCGTATAGCAGATAGCGGATAGCGGATAGTGGATAAGGCGAGTTGCTGCATGCAACAACTTTGTACAGCTGGCAAGCCAAATTAAAGATATTTTTTCTTTTGTTTTTTGCTTTTCGTGCTTTTCTTGATTTTACAAAAATATTTTTATAAATTTCGATTGTTTAAAGTAAAATATTTTTTTGAAGTATTTTCTGAAATTGTTTTTTTTTTTTAAATCAGTTGATTTCATCAAAACCAATGGTTTTCAAAAAGGTTACGAAAATCTACAAGGTACTTCTTTAATTTATGTATTGGATAGGGGTTAAAAATCTACATATAAATAGACGTATTATCTGTGTGTGTGTGTGTGTGTGTGTGTGTGTGTGTGTGTGTGTGTGTGTGTGTGTGTGTGTGTGTGTGTGTGTGTGTGTGTGTGTGTGTGTGTGTGTGTGTGTGTGTGTGTGTGTGTGTGTGTGTGTGTGTGTGTGTGTGTGTGTGTGTGTGTGTGTGTGTGTGTGTGTGTGTGTGTGTGTGTGTGTGTGTGTGTGTGTGTGTGTGTGTGTGTGTGTGTGTGTGTGTGTGTGTGTGTGTGTGTGTGTGTGTGTGTGTGTGCGTGCGTGTGTGTGTGTGTGCGTGCGTGTGCGTGCGTGTGCGTGCGTGTGCGTGCGTGTGCGTGCGTGTGCATGCGTGTGCATGCGTGTGCGTGCGTGTGCGCGCGTGCGTGCGCGTGCGTGCGCGTGCGTGCGCGTGCGTGCGCGTGCGTGCGCGTGCGTGCGCGTGCGTGGGTGCGCGTGCGCTTGCGTGCGTGCGTGCGTGCGTGCGTGTGCGTGTGCGTGTGCGTGTGCGTGTGCGTGTGCGTGTGCGTGTGCGTGTGCGTGTGCGTGTGCGTGTGCGTGCGTGTGCGTGTGCTACTGATACTGTTGTTCTACAAACTTAATAAAACAGGTTCTATCACTCGAAAAAAAAGACAACCAGATCGTTTTATTAATAATAATATATGGCAGGATAAATTGAAATGACACGATGGCTGTCTGTGCGTTAAAAATTGCAATTAGTCCAGAGGTCTGGAGCTCCGGAGCTCCTCCCTATTTTTATACTAATTTCATGAATGATTAAAGAGTAATGCCATATATTATTTTGTCAAATTTTTTTCGCAAAATAAATTTTGACAAAACTTATTTTAATCATAAAAAATAATCCTACAAATACAAAAAGAGTAATTTAAAATGCATTTCAAGCTTAAGCCTCAAATTGCTATTTAAGGGGCGGAGCATCGGAGCTCCGGAGCTTTTTTCGTTTTAAATGGCAGGAGCTGCGGATTTTTATATTTAAAGGTAGGAACATCACTAATAAACATTTTAAAAAATTAATTTACTAAGAAAATCAAAAATTTAGTTCAAATTTTTATTATAAAAAAATTTTATTTACTTATTACAAACAATTTTAGACAAAACCAAAAAAAAAACAGAATTTTTGTTTCCAAGAATGTTTGCGCTTGTGTACTATTTTGCAGCGTTTGCAATTATATGAGAAAAACGAAAAAAGCGGGAAAAATTACATCGCGGAAATTTTTCCTCAAGAATAATTCTTCCGCGGTGATAATGCTAAGGAAATACTGCTGTGGAAGTTTTTTCCTCATAAACTGTTGTTGCGGAAACATTTGCCTAGAACCGAATGACGTATACAGTCTATTTTTCTTAAAGATTTGATTATATGAATAGTTTATTTAACAATAAATCCTATAAAAATTTTTTAGCAAAAACAGTTTAATATTTATTAATTAATTAATTAAACATTTTTCCCATAGTTTAACAATTATTTATAAAACAAGTAGCCCGTGTCAGTCATACGGCTGACAAATAATTTTCTCGCATTTTTTATATTTATTTACTAATTTTTTTTTCTTCAAAATTTAACCCTTTTATACCATTCCCGTGACTGTAAGCTTTACAGTGATACCTCAGTTACCCACTCTAATTTTAGTTGGGAGAAGGGTCTTTCCCTCTTTTGGTGAAAATATGTTGTCCAGCATAAAGATGTCCGTCTTAATTTTTTACTAATTTCAACCACCTTATGATGCTCCCTGAACTATAAGGTTTCCCATAATATCTCATTTATCCTAATTTTTTCTGTGGTTAGGGAGGAAGGTTCTTCCATCTTTGGTAAAAATATGTTGTCCAATATAGAGATGTCTATGTTATTTTTTTAAAATTTTGACCCATTTATGACATTTTCCAGACTGTAAGCTTTGCCATGATACCTCATTTAGCCCCATCCGTTTTGTGGTTGGGAAGAAGCCCCCCCCTTTTGGTCAAAATGCGTTGTCCAGCATAAAAATGTCCTTGTCATTGATTTTTTAAAACAATCAACCCTTTTAAGACATTCCTTGAAACTTAAGCTTTGCAATGATATCTCATTTAGCCCAATTGTTTTCGTGGTTAAAGAGAAAGTTCGTTTCCCCTTTTAGTAAAAAAAACGTTGTCCAGCATAAAGATGTCCATGTTCATTTTTCCAAAAACATGATATTCTGGCTTCCCATTGCCGAATTACTCTTACCAATAATTTTGATCCAATTTGATAATATTTTTTTTCAATTTTCAAAGTCTATAGGGCCCTAATTTTGTGAAAATGTGTTGTCAAACCAAAAGATGTCCATGCAATGTTTTTTTAATTTCAACCCCTTAATGACATTCCCCAGCCTGCAAGCTTTGCAATAATATCTCATCTAGCCCAATCTTTTTTCTTGTTGGGGAGCAAAGTTGTTCCTCTTTTTAGTAAAAAAACGTCCAGCATTAAGATGCCCATGTTAATCTTACTAAAAAACATAACATCTTGGTTTTACATTGGCTAATTACTCTTATCAATAAGTTCGAGCCAATTCAAAGACAAAAAATTTTCAATTTTCAAAATCCATAGGTTTCCCTTTTTGTGAAAATGTGTTGTCCAAGCTAAAGATGTCCATGCAAATTTTTTCTAAATTTCAACCTCTTTATGACATTCCCCGAACTGTAAGCTTTGCAATGATATCTCATTTAGCCCAATCCCATTTGTGGTTGGTAAGCACGGTAATTCCCTTCTTTAGTAAAAAAACGTTGTCCAGTATAAAGATGTCCATGTTCATTTTTTCCAAAAACATGATATTCTGGTTTTACATTGGCTAATTACTTTTTATTTAAGTTTAAGCCAATTCCTGGAAAAAAAATTTTTAATGTTCCAAAATCCATAGGGTCCCCCCTTTGGTGAAAACGCGTTGTCTGGATAAAGATGTCCATGTAAGTGGTTTCAAAATTTCAACCCTCTTACGACATTCCCTGAGGTATAAGCTTTCCAACGATACCTCATTCACCTTAATCCGTTGGGTGGTTAGGGAGGAGTTAGGGAACACACACACACACACACACACACACACACACACACACACGCACGAACGCACGCACGCACGCACGCACACACACACATACATACACACACAGACACACACACACACAAGCACACACACACGCACGCACGCACGCACGCACGCACGCACGCACGCACACACACACACACACACACACACACACACACACACACACACACACACACACACACACACACACACACACACACACACACACACACACACACACACACACACACACACACACACACACACACACACACACACACACACACACACACACACTCACACACACACATTACGTCTATTTATATATAGATTTTTAACCCCTACCCAATACATAAATTAAAAAAGTAACTTGTAGATTTTTATAACCTTTTTATAAACCATTGGTTTTGATGAAATCAACTAAATTTCAAAAAAAAAGAATTTTTAGAAAATACTTCAAAAAATATTTTACTTTAAACAATCGAAATTTATAAAAATATTTTTGTATTATATTATATTTTTGTAAATCAAGAAAAGCACGATTTAAGCAAAAAACAAAAGAAAAAATATCTTTAATTTGGCTTGCCAGCTGTACAAAGTTGTTGCATGCAGCAACTCGCCTTATCCACTATCCGCTATCCGCTATCTGCTATACGCTATCCGAGGTAATTCCGGTGTGAACGGTTATCCGCTATCCACTATCGGCTATTCACTATCAGAGGTTATTTTACTCTGGTGTGAACGGTTATCCACTATCCGCTATCCGTCCATTGCGAACGTACTATCCACTATCACCTATCTGCTATCTGCTATCAGAAGTTATTTTACTCCGGTGTGAACGGTTATTCACTATCAGCTATCCGCTATCCGCTATCTGCTATCGGAGGCAATTCCGGTGTGAACGGTTATCCACTATCAACTATCCGCTATCCACTATCTACTGCCATCCCGGTGTGAACCGGCCTTAAGCAAAACCCAAAAAAAGGCTAAACTTTATCATAATATTTTAATAATAGTGTGCTTTTAAAAAATACGGAATATTTTACTTTTAAAAAAGCAAGCAATTGTTTTTCGGAAAATAGTTTACTAAAATGTTTTAGCAAGGTTAATAGCAGAAATATCTGCAATTATTTTTGCAATTATGTTTTCCGAAGGCATTATTAAGAATTCATTTTTCTACACACCACGAAAAATAACCACAAAAATGTTTTGACAGCACAATCAAAGCATCATAGCAACCTTAATGTTTATTATTTTTCGAGTTGTCTCATAGCTTCTCAACATTTTTAAAGCTATTTATTATTTTTAAAAAATGCACAAAAATGTATACAATACGGGTGTCATTAGTACTAAAGCTAAAGCTAAAGTGCTTTAGTACTAAAGGGTTTTTTGGGCTTAGTACTAAAGCTAAGGCGCGGCTAAACTGAAATTAGCTGGCAAAAGCTCGGCAAAAGGTATGGGCCCGGCAAAACGTTAGCTTTTGCCAGGAAAATGAAAAATCAGCAAAAAATGATTGACCAAAAGAATGACCAAAAAACCAAAAAAAGTGTTCACCAATCAAAAACGTGATTAATTAATGAGATTTCTATCCATGAAGTGGATATGTATGATGGGGCCTTTTAAACTCAAAATTTTGAACCTTCCTCCTAAACAAATATCGAGTTCTCCTTAGAAAAGTTCTCTTTTTTTAATCTGGCTCCTCTCGAGAATTTTAATCTGACACCTCTAAAGTATTTTGTTTTGAAAATCCACAAGACACACACTGACCCTCTTTTAGATTTCAAAATTTTCCATACATCCTTCCCAGAATTTAAGATGCAATTTAGCGCCGGTAACCAACCACCTCAACCCCGTCCCTCCATCTTAGCTTCCTAAAGACTATGCTTATATAAACTTGAATATACAATATTTTTACTCTAAAAGAAACATGAGTGAATATTTTAAACAATAATGCTAATTAAAGTGATTAAAACGAATTTTGGTTTTAAGGTGCTATGAATATGAGGTTTTATTTTTTTGTGTTTCTTATTTTTGTTTAAGCATTAGAAAATACTGATTTTTTTGCTTTTTTGAAGTATTTTTCGAGTTTCTAAGTGCTCAACATTTAAATAATCTTATTTTTACAATTTCATATGGGTATTTTTTAAAGTTTATTATGCATTAAGCATTAGAAAATACTGATTTTTTGCTTTTTTGAAGTATTTTTCGAGTTTCTAAGTGCTCAACATTTAAATAATCTTATTTTTACAATTTCATATGGGTATTTTTTAAAGTTTATTATGCATTAAGCGTTTTTTTTTTAATAAAAAATGTTGGTTAAATGTTTTGTTACTTTGGATATTCATTTCAGAAAAACTATTCTTAATAGTTAGCCATTTTGATACATTTGTTAACATTTAAAGTTAAAACTGAAATACAGTTACAAGAGCAACTTGAAAATTGTAAAATTAACCCTAAAAAAATATTTTTAAAATATAAAGCTAAAACCTAATGCAATAAACGTTAAAAAGATCTTTAATGTTGAGTTTTTACCCTAAACTTAACAATGCAATGCCAAGAATTACCTTGAAAAGGGGATAATTTTTAAAATTTAGGAACATTTCCATATTTGTCAGTTTGGCAAAAGCTAAGGCTAAAATGCTTTAGTACTAAGCCTTTTTTGGGCTTAGTACTAAAGCTAAGGCTAAACGATTTTTGAACCTTTAGTACTAAAGCTAAGGCGCGGCTAAAATCAAATTTCCCGGCAATGCACACCCGTAGTATACAAATAACACAAATATATTTTAATGTTATGAAGTTATTATTTTTGTTTTATGTTTTCTTAATATTTTTTTTGTAATCTCACCTTTTATAAGCCAGTCAAACAAACTAAATGATTTTTAAGTAAAACAAACTATTGTTATGCAATAAAACCCGCTTTATGCGGTAAGTTTATGTTTTTTTGCTCGTTAATACCCTCGTGTCCCCCCTGCATAATAAATCGATTTTGCTGGGAGATTGTGGTGAACGCAATTTTTTTAAGCCCAGTACCTTCGTGTCCAGTACCCTCGTGTCCAGTACCCTTGTGTCCCGTTCCCGATACGGGAGTATAATTTAGGTGGAGATATGCATTTTATTCAACAAAATTTGTGCTTTACCGTTTAGATTATTACGATTTAAATTAATATTAATTGTATACATTAGTTTTTTTAAGTTTTTATTAAAAGTTATTTCTTTTAAAGAAAAGTTTGGGTCTTTTTTAATCTCCTTTCTTTTCGCCTTCCTTCCATCGCTCTTTTCACCGCTCCTTTCCTTGAAAAATTTGCCTTATTACGGTGTTTTCCGCAGAAGCAACAATGCTATAGTGTTTGCATACTCTATGGATGAAACCAGATTCAGTGCAAAGTGCGAATAGTAACATTAATTAATTAAGGGTCAGGCATTAAAAGTGTAAAAATAATGAAGGTTTCATTGGAAACTATAGGCACCTTGCACTGAAACTCGGTTTATACATGAAGTATGCAATATACATAAGCGTCACCATAATAAAAATTTCGATCGGTTTATCTGCATACTACGAAAGATAAATAGGAGATACGGTAATTATCTATTATGGTGACGCTTATGTATATTGCATACTTCATGTGTAAAAGGTACCTATATAGCATGACGCTATTTTTTGAAATATTATTTGTTCTATTAAAAAGGACAAAATTCTGTGTTGTTTTGTTTATAAACTGGACATGTCATATTGAAAAAGCAAGTTTTGTTTCAAGCTTTTTTAAACACATTAGACCTGTGCACTGCCTCCTCCCCCGGGGTTTTATTGGGGGGGGAGTAATTTCAAAACGGGGGGCACGCGGGGCCAGGGGGGCAAATTTTTGGAAACAGGGAGGGCAATAAAACGAGGGGCAAGCAAAATTAAGGTAAAATTGGTCTAAAATGACTTAAAATGCTTGAAAAAGGCCAAAAAATGCAAAAAATTTGCGTTAATGGCGTCATAATAGGTCAAAAATGGCGCCATAATTTTGAGGTACTTTTTATTTTTGGGCGGGGGGAGGCAATAAAACGGGGGGGGGCAACTTCTTTAATAAAGCGGGGTGGCGTTTCCAAACCGTGCACAGGTCTGAAAGCATTATTGTATAATAATTTTGCAAGTTGTAAAAAACAATTACGAACTCAAGATTTTAATTTGATGTTAAAAGTGTATAAAAACGATCTTTGAATTTGGTGATTATAAAAAATATAATGTTCAATGAAGCCATTTAACTTACATACATTGTATTCAGAGATATTGCTGCAAGAAATATATTGTTAACCTCAAAAAATCCTGACATAAGATCAGCGAAGCTTTGTGATTTTGGGATGGCAAAACAATTGGACAGGCATGATCAATATATATCGAAAGTAAGAGCTTCTAATAAATCTTAAATATAAAATCAAGACAATTATCATAATTATCGTTAAAAATTGTTTTATACTTTCACAAATATGTAAGTGTTTATAGCGAATTGTTTTATTTAGTTAGGAAAAAATTTATTTCCTGACAAAACAATCATTTCAAATAGCTTAATGTTTGGTTGCTTTTTAATAAATGATTCTGGCATATAATAAAAGAGCAGTGTCTTCAAATTTCGGATTTTAAATAAGCTCCCCATGGATTTATTCCCCATAGGTTGAACAACCACAAATCTAAGATCTAACTCCCCATAAACTTGTTTAATTTCCCATAATCAAAACGCGTGTGCAACATCTTCAACGTAACATCTTGTTTGGAACAAAAAAAGAGCAATCTTGAAAAACTTAATATTTAATGAAAATACATTTTTTGCAATATAGGGGTGCCTCAATGAGAAAAATGGGTTTTTACCTGCCTCCTACCTGCCTCTATTACACATGTTGCTGCTTCCTACTTGCTTTCATTCTAAATTTATCCACTTTGCCTCCTATCTGCCTCAGAGACGGTTTTAGCTGCCTCCTGCCTGCCTACCTGACAACATAAGACAGAAACAAAATATATCAGGGGCCTATTTCATAAAGATGTTTGTAAATTTTCATTTTACAAAATCTCCGCCTATTTTTTGTAAATTACATGATAGAGGATATACGGCAGGGCGAATATTGATCGGTCAGCGGAGATAAAATGACCAGGCTGCGACCAATCAGCGCAGAGTAGTGCGCAGAGATGCTCCCCTGGATTACAAGTCGAAAAACCTTTATCGTTTATTTTACAAAAAAATAGGCGGAGTTTTGTAAAATTATACATTACAAATGTTTTTATGAAACAGGCCCCTGGAACACGTTGCATAATATTAAAAATTAAAAATTGTTACATAATGTTGGTTTGACAGTTATTAAGTTAACTATTGGTTTGGGTTTTTTTGTTTTAGATAAATAATGAAAAAGTAGATAAAAAAGTACAAGATTTTTTGGCTATTTGCAGCTCCACTTTAAAAAAGTATCCTTTCGGTTTATGGACAAAGTATAGCGACATTTGGTCATTTGGTAACCGATTTTAAATTATTAAAAATGCTCTGTTTTATAAATAAATCGTAAAAAAGTGAATTTACTCAGGCATTAGGGTTTACGAAAAATGTACCAGATTAAAAGAACATCTCATGTAATCACCAATTTTTTTCTGGTTGTCTTGGGTAATTTGAATAATATTGTTTCTTTGAGACATGTACACATATTATATATCAACGTATCGATAATAATCAATTCATGGTCAGGATTATTAGTGACTTAAAAAATATCGTTTCCGAAAGAAGGGAAGTTTCATAGTTCTGCCTAATAAATAGGCAATTTAAAGTTTATGTAACATTAAGTTGTTTAAATCGTATTTTTAGATTTTTTTCGACATATTAATAAGTTTTGAAAATTTTAATAGTTTACATTTTTTTAGTTCACAAATATAGTAAGGCATTACGTTTCTGTTATTTAGAGTATTAAGCCATAAATGAAGCGTAATTCCGGATTTCCGTGGAAAATTTTGGTGTTCTGGTACTTCGGGGGGTGCTACGGAGCTTCATAGAACGTTATTGATTTTTAGGCGTATTAATATGGGAAATTTGGATGGACGGGGCAACACCATACGGATCAATGCACGCAGAAGTGTTCCACATGGAACTGGAACAGGGCCGAAGATTAAAAGGGAAAAACATGCCGCCCGCTTTGCAAGTTTGTTTGTTTGTTTGTTTGATCGCTTCTGTGCAAACATGCGGAACTGAGGCATTACCGGAGGCTAAGGGCTGAATCACACCGGAGTGAAAACTGATAAATGACAACGGGTTCCGCGCGCGTTTCTGTTCACTGTCACTGCTCGCAACGGTGTGAACGCGTTGTCACATATCGTCGTTACTACGAAAAAGTGAGCCATAGTTCGTACAAAATATGTGTGTCTGTGAATCATTTTAAATTTAAAACAGTACCCTATTAACTACAGAATGAGTCACAGTCACGTGTATTTTATAATGACAGTGGCTCATTTTGCCGTGGTAACGACGATATCACTTGTCACTTCGGTACCTAGCTAGGCCTAGAAAACAAAAATATGCCGCCAGCTTTGCAAATTTGTTTGGATCTGCGGCAGAAAAGGTTGTGTGGGTTATCCAGGCTCCCTATCATAAGAGTATGGCACGAAACAGTACCACAAAATAGTCCCGGGTTTCGCAAAAGAGTACGCACGAAACAGTACTGGAACAAAAGAGTACGGCACAAAAGAGTACGGACACAAAAGAGTACTGTACTGAGATATTGCGTGCAGGAAATACCAGATTTTAGTGATTCAAATGGAAATTTGCATATTTAAGAAATCAATATACGCATATTAAAGTATAATTTTGGGCCGTGGTAGTGTTGGTAAGTATTTTTGTTCTATTTATTTTTCTGTCGTGGTTAGGTAAATATAAGTAAACACACAAATGGTGTATAAAAATTATCGTGTAGTAAAACCAAAAATATATAACATAATATATTTTTGGTAAAACATGGGCATTCCGGATTTATCTTGATTTAAAAAATAACTTTTTATTTTAATCGTATATTCTTAAATACTAATACAACACGTTTTGACTTTTGTTAAAAAAAATTATTCGATTGAAATAATAATCCATTCCAATATCATGCTCCGAAGTTCCGGCTATTTAAAACGAAGGGAGTTCCGACACTCCGCCCCTTTAATAAGCGATTTGAAGCTCATTTAGTCTTGAAATACATTTTAAACTACTCTAGTTGTATTTGTAGAACTATTTTCATTGTTTTAAATAAATTTTGGAAAAAAATTTGTTTACAAAAAAATTTTGACAAAATAATAATTGCCATTACTTTTTAATTATTCACGAACTTAGTATAAAAATAGGGCGGAGCTCCGGAGCTTCGGAGCTCCGGGGGTTTCTCCGAAGCTCCTAAAAACGGAGCTCCGGGGAACATCACTAACACAGACAAAAAAAAATAAAAACTTGCGCGTAAAGAAAATAGCTTTAAATGGCTGAACTTCATAATTAATCCTACTTAAATTATTTCAGTTTACCGAAATTATTTCAGTTATTATTTTGGTTTGAAAATTATTTTTAAGCTGTTTTAATTAAACATGCTTCTCATTTAAATATTACTATGCGATAAAAACCTTTGCTTAGTGTTTTTAGGTTTCATTAAACGATGTTAAAATTTTAAATGTCATTCTTTTGTCGTTTTCTTCCTGTTTTATGTCCTAAACATAATATTATTACATTTTTTGCTGTCGAAGTAATAAAAAATACATGCTAATTAGATTTTATTGAATAATATGTTTAAGACGATCAAAACTAGTAAAAGTTGAAACCATTAACACAACTTATTTACTTGTTTTAATATCAATAAGTACGAAATCTGCTTAAAACGACCAAAACTAGCAAAAGTGAAAACTATTAAAAGGTCAGTTATTGGTTTTAATATCAGTAAGTAAGTTCCAAACCAGTAACGATAAAATTATTAAAAACCTGTTTAATGATTTTTAAATAAGACATTCTGATCGGCCTTTTTGTGCACCAGCTAGGAAATAATGAGGTAATAGCTAATTTCGAAACCATTAAGTGAGTTTAGAGAGTAGGTGAAATTTATGTTAGTCTCAAATTTAAAAAAAAAACACAAATGTTGCTTTAAAAATATTCCATAAAAAACGCTCAAATCATTTTATATCCTGTTTAGCAAATGAGCTGTTTGTCTGTCTGATCGTGTATGCTTACGTTTAAATAAACAAATAAAAGTAATGTATAGAATATTTTGTGAAGACTTTTTTTCTAAATTAATTTTTTTCTAAACTTATAAAAACTTCATAAAATTATTCCTAAAACAGAAAATAACTTAAAGCATTTTTCATGTTAAATATGTTTAAAGTCGTTCATTTAAACATAAAAAAACCTTGTGGGAAAGATCATTAGTAATGAAGCGTAATTTGTTGTCTAAGATTTTTTTAATTTCTTTTTTAAAAATAACTTAGTTTTTACAAAACAGGAAAAACTCACGGCTTAGTTACCAGTAAATTTTAAAAATGTAAAAAAATTTAGAAATGAAAAATTTTAAAAACGTACCTGCGGTAGGTGCGGTCACAACTATATTTACTCAAATTAAAAAGCTTAAGGGGCTCACAGTGCCGCTAATACTCACTATGTAAACAACAAACTCACTTTATAAACAAAGAAAAACCAATGGACTTTATTAAATGGTCTACCAAAAATAAAAGAGTTTATTATAGAAAACGCTGCTAATTGATTTTTATCCTAATTAAGTTAAGCAGCTGTTAAAAGTAATCGTTTTAACATTAAGTTACTTCTTCAGTACTCTTTGGTGCCAGTACTTTTTTGTGTCGGAGTCGCGTGGTGTAGCAAACGCAATTCACACAGGACTCTTATGTGCCGTACTGTTTTTTGACGGTATTGTTTTTTCTTTTGTGCGTACATTTTTGCGAAACACGGGACTATTTTGTGGTACTGTTTCGTGCTGTACTCTTATGCGTCGGCCCCGGTTATCCAACTATCTGTGTTTTTTTATACAGTTTGTGCACAAGCAAAAGGGTTATAATTTTACAACTAGATTTAACGACAAGCAAATGGGTATATGTTTCAAAAAAGTAAAATTTATGGCTATTTTATTAAAAATTATGTATTTATTATTCGGTTTGTGTGCGTAAAGCGTATTGAAGTAAAAAATATGTATGTTTTTTTAACAAAACACATTTTTCGCGCCAGAGACATGTTTAGTACTTTGTATTTTTATTAAAAAACGGGGTAGTAGTTGACTATTATATTACTAGATTTTACTTTTGGCTGACCGTTTGGACTATCGAACACCATTAAAGTCTATTTGTAGTCTAGTTTATTCTAGTGTATTCTAGTTTAGTCCATACAATTACAGTTTATTTTAGTCTAGTTTATTTTAGTTTATTATAGTTTGTTTTTTTAGAAATTAATGGAACATTGTTGGGACTGTGTAGATCCGAGAAGACGGCCAACTTTTAAAGATTTAACTTATGAACTCAACAAATTTAGACAAGAATTAACATAAAAAAAATCCCGCACCTTATTTATTATATTTTATTTATTTATACATTAAAACTCCATATCTTACTATTACTAGTATTATATTTACTTGGTTTAAATAAAAACTCGTCCACTACACCAAACTGCCTAAACCGAACAAACACCAAAATCACAGGTTATTTTCGGTCGGATCACTGACGGCGTTTTGACTGCTGCAACGTTTAGCACGTTGGTTGAAATGAAACTATCGATAATGTTTTAATTTTTTTATATTTTACTGTAGAATTATGATCCCCGATATTATTTTAGGCATATTTGTATTAAATGCAAGCTAATAAGACGCTAAATTACAGGTTAACCAATCTTACTAAAGGTTAATTCTTTATTAACCTGTATGTAATAAACAAATATGCATAAAGTTACTAAAAATATAAATTTATCTGATTCAAAGGTGGTACACAGTATACTAATTTTTCCTTTATTTATTTTTGGATTTTAATCAAAAATTATCAATGTATAAGGTGATCCTGAGAAAAAATTGTATTACATCAATAATGAATTACCAACGGCAAACAAGTTATCAACAAGAATACCGCTTGGTTAAAATGTACGCTAGAGTACCAAAAAGCTTAAATTTTAACTTTAGTTTAACCTCTGCCCGTAGTCGCTTTTCCCGGTTATCACGGTAAAACTGGTCCTACAGTAGTTTTATTTTCCTCTGACCATTTTGGATTGTAAATTTTATTGCAGTTAGTTAACTTTATTATACTTCCGAGGTCATAGCTAAGTGGCACTTAGTGCTGTGTGTATTTACAATTTGCATAATTACTACTGTACCAGCTGTGATCATTCTCAATCACTGTGCAGTCCAAAGTCTTTACAATAAAACTAATTATTAGTTGTTTTACTTCATTACATTGCGTTACTCATTCGTTATCTCATTATTCTATACGATTTTTTCTTTTTTGGGTCATATGAATAGTAGTATTTGGAATAATCTTCTATGGAAAATCGTTTGCCTAAATTAAAAACAATTTGGGTTTATTTTTATCTCCTCAATAGCGAGTTATAATTGCTCATTTTACCAATGCACATTTTACTTATACTATAGAATTCCACTGATTAAGTTCTTTTTAGTTTGAAATCGGTTGAAAATGTAAGTCGATAATATGAGGCTGAGGCGTTGGAACAACCTCGTAGTTACTATGTTTAACTTTATGCGGACCAGATTCCAGAGCTCCAACTTTGACTGAAACTGAATCGTCCGGTACCGGCGGCTGAAAAGTCAACACGGTCGGTTTCTTGAGTTTTTCCGCGAGCTTCCCGCCGTTTTTCCGGTCGAAACCTGAGTCGGGCCGCCGGGTTCGGTGCCCATTTTTGGCTCTCAACCGGTCCACGGAGGTCCGCCACAACTCGTGCAGGTCTGCCCCGACTCTCCGGGCCCGTTCTTTCCGGCGGAGTTTTCGCATTCGCCGGACGAATCCGAGCAGTTGGCCGAAAGACTCGAATTGATTTTTCGGGTCGCCGGCATTGCGATCGATTTCCCCTATTAAATATTCGAAGGTCTCGCCGATCGGAGACACGACGTCCGAGATATCGCTTCTGAAATATTCGTCGCGTCGTCCAAGGATGGGCTTTTCGACGGTTTTGCTGGCAAATTGGAGCGAGGCGTCAGAGGGGACGGTCGGTGGCAAGTCGGTCAATGGGTCGGTTGAAATTGAGTCAGTTAGCTCGTCTGTCTGTAACAATTCGGTTAGCGGGTTGCTCGGTGGCAAATCGATTGGCTGACCAGATGGTAGTAAGTCAACTACCGGTAAGTTCGGTAACCAATCCGTTCTTTCGGCGGCAAATTTGTGGTTCAAATCGCGAAGCCGCTGATGATTGTCGATTTGACTTTGACGATCACGGTCTAACCTAGGATTTAAACTGCCCAGATTGAAGTCGAATGGGGGCAAGCCGCGTGAGAGCTGTTTTGGTGAGTTTTGTTCCAAGACCGCTAGATCCACAAATTTCAGATTTGGAACTGAATTTTTAGTGGGCGAAAAATAAGTCCGTCGCCGATTTAAAGAAGTGAGAACGTCCGAAGGAGTCCCCGAATTCGATAAAAGAAGCGAATTTTTGGGTGCCGAGCGAATTACCTTCAAATTTCTCCTTGAATTCTCCGGAATCGAGTGGGAATTTGAAAAAACGATCAGATTCGACTTATGCAAACTATTTCGACCGCCCGAGGCGGAAATCGTGCGAAGTATTCGTTCCAAGTTCAACTGATTTAAATCGTCACTCTTTTTGACCGCAAAAACGGGAGCGCCGGTTCGGGAGGGGAAAATCCGACCAAGAAGCAGGTCTTCTAATTCAATTCTCCGCCGATTCAAATTTATAGGAACCGTTGGCGAGACGACTCCACTAGGTCCTGGATAGCCGGATGGACCCTTCTTAATGGAAATTTTATTAGGCTGTTCCAACTTGTGGGCGATAAATCGGTCGTTTTCAGTAGCTATCAAGCTATTTGCTATGACTCTGCGTAGACAAAAACACAATAAAATCAGATTTGGGATGAAAAATTTGCATTTCATTGCAAGGCTAGGACCATGTGAATTTAAGGAAAAAATTAAACTGAACCAGGTGAATTTAAATAGTAAATTTTAAAAGTATAAGTTTTATATAATAGAAATAGCTCGCGGTAAAATGTGTTTTAGTAAAAATATCTTTAAAATACATCCGAGACAAATGTTTTTTATACAAAATTAATATTGATAGTTACTTACATTAATTTAAATTGTCGACAAATTTTGCGCCTAAGGTTTATTTTTTATTCTTATGCGATATTTTGTTTTCTTTTTATTGTTACAAATAAGAAAATAAATTAGAATTTTAATAATATCAATACTACCATAAGAAAAATAATATTTAGGTCTAGGTGACATAAAAGTATGAACTTACGGATGAAGTTCAGGTGCAATTTATAACTCCCCTAACAGTAAGTCTTAAGTTAATTTACGGATAAAATATTACGACGTAACCACCATAAAATCAGACGCAATCGGCATGAAATACAAAATGATTGTAATTTTAATTTTTATAAAAAAAATCGATGATTTACGCGGGTATTTACGGCATTATACACGGTAATGTTCTGGGAACTAGTTTCTTCCCTTTTTTCAATGCAAATAAATAAACGGATTAAAAAAACAACAATTTTTCTACATTCTATTGTTTTTAAAAATACTGAGAATAAATTTTCAATGAACAATCTTTTGAAAAAAAAATAGTTCGATTCACTTTATAAAAATGTACGGACGTGTACATAAGGGGCGGGTCCACTAAACGCGTGCTGACTAGGTGCTATCTTAGCACGTTGTTTAAAACTCTTGCTAATGTTTTAATTTCTGGATTTTTTCCTGAGAAAACTTATGGGACTCTTTTTTTAGATATTATAATTAATATTAAAGAGTTTTATGCATATTTGTTTGAAATAAAATTTAATAGAGCCTTAAACCGTAGTTAGGAGTTTTGCTAACCCGTAACTAGGGGTTATTGCTTTAAAAGTTTGTATATACAACAAATATGTATAAAATTAATAAAATATCAGTTTGTGCTATATAAACAAAAAGTTCTGTTAGATTTTACGAGAAAAAACCTAGAAATTAAAACATTAACAAGAGTTTTAAACAACGTGCTAAGATAGCACGTAGTAAGCACTCGTTTAGTGGACCCGCCCAAGAGGACTAATAGGCACCTTGCACTGGAACTCGGTTTATACGTTAAGTATGCAATATACATAAGCGTCACCATAATGGATAATTACCGTATCTTCTACTTATGTTTCGTAGTATGCAGATCAACCGATCAGTTGATCCGACGAATCAGCTTAAATTTCACGCGCTTTCGATCGGTTGGTCTGCATACTACGAAAGATAAGTAGGAGATACGGTAATTATCCATTATGGTGACGTTTATGTATATTGCATACTTCATGTATAAACCGAGTTCCAGTGCAAGGTGCCTATAAAAATTCTGCAGTCATGATGTTTTATAGATTTCTTTCTGTTTTTTTACCTATTTTGAATAATAATCGAGTATTAAAGCAGAATAATTGTTAACTATTATGTATTTAAAATTAAAAATAGTTTTAAAAACGCAGCTTAATTACTTTAAAACATATTTTGGCTTAACTAAAATATGTTTTAAAGTAATTAAGGCGCACTAAACGTGCCGTACGGTCGTGTTGACATATTAAGTTCTATATACTTCCGAAATTTGCGAAAAATCCACTAAATAATTAAGTAATTTGAAAAAATTTTGCTATCGAAGTGTGCAGAAAAATTACCTTTTTCGCTTGGATTCTATATTTTTTTAACTGTCATTAAAATAACTCTTGTTTTTTTGCTTTTGTTTTTCGAGTTTTGTTTCTTGTCGCCATATTGGATTTTTGCCGAATCAATTCAAACTCTTCAAAACTCGATTGATCGGCAGGTCTTTACAACATTTGGAATAATTTTACTTAATTTTTGCCGCCTTACTACCATATGTCGATTTGCAAGTCTTGTTCCGGTGACCTAGGCCGCCAGATCCCAGCTTTGTGTAAGTTATGCAAGGGTCCTATGCACCTTGCGTGTATGGGACTAACCTCCGCTCAGGTAGATAAACTTAAAATTCCAATTATTTGTCCACCTTGTTACGATCAAATTGCGGAGCGCTTTGACATTTCAAAAAAGCTTTACACACTCGTTTTAAGAACTGAAATGCTAGCGAGCGAACCCGAAGAACAGCTTAAGGATGATGGCGGTGAGGACGAACCGATTCCATGGACAACCATAGTCAAAAGTGGTGGGAAAAAGAAGAACCAACCGTCTAAGCCCCAGTCCCTAGTTGACCGGATTTCATCCAACGTCACCTCGCAGCTGTACGTAAAGAAGCTACAGGATGATAGCAGCAAATTCGCTGTTGTCTCCGGGTTGCCCGAGTCTGATAACGACTACGCATCGGCGGATCGGCTTCTAGGATCTTTGTTCCCCAACGATCAAGCGTTTCCTCGAGTCCAGGAACAGTTTAGGTGTGCAGTTAGAGCATGACCGGTAAGTACGGGGTGCCTGAATTAAGAAAAACGATTTTTACCTGCCTCCTACCTGCCTCCATCGGAAATTTATGCTGTTTCCTACCTGCCTCCTACCTGCCTCCACCCTGCCTCCTACCTGCCTCCTAGGCACTTTTAACTACCTTCTAAATGCCTCCTAACCTGTATATGCTTCAACGTAGGAGGGAGGGTCACCTGCCTCCATACTGGCTCTGGGGCAGTTTTACCTGCCTCCACCCTACCTCCTATCTGCCTCCACCCTGCCTCCATGCTGCTTCTGAGGCAGTTTTACCTGCCTCCTACCTGCCTCCAGTCTTTTGGAGGCAGGTTTAAGAGCCGTTCTTACCAGGATAAAATGTAAAGTTAGAACCGCATAAAAGCTGGTTTTCATTTTACGTTTGCAATGTTTTTTTAATGCAGCAAATTTAAAAAAAAAACAAATAAAAAAATAGGAGGTTTTTTGTAGAAAGTATTTTTTTCGTTTGTGTAAAATGCTTAAACTGTTGAATAATAAAAGTTATAATTAAAAAAATCTAATTTTATAAAACGAAAAAAAAAACGCGTGATATTTTCGCTTATTAATCACACTATAGTGATATGATTATATTCAAATTTCATAACAATTATAAA
>JASAMX010015292.1:0-11200 GCA_030248175.1 Microlaimidae sp. YZB2_3
TATTGCTGTCTGGTATAAACTGTCACATTTACCCTTTATTAAAAAACCGTCTGCTTTTTGACATGCTATTCACACCTAAACAAGTTTCACTTTCAAAACTTTGTTATACATTTTGCGATTTTCCTTGGCGATTTATCCTGTATGCTATTTTGATTTTTAAACGTGTAGCACATTCAACTCATTTACTTTTTATCTTTGAGTCGAAACTTTGTAACATTTTTTTGACGCTATCTGCAAAAAGTACGTGAAAATTTGTCCCAAAATTAAAGTTAAAATTAAATTATAAAAATTAAAAATATGATTAATGTGTACAAAGAAATGCAAATATTAATATTAGAAGTAGTCACTGATTTGGAGATTTTCCACCTCACTGCGGCTTTTTACGTTAAAAAGATTATTTGGATGAGATTTTTTTCGGGAGAATCGGAGAAAAACTGTTTATAACGCTTCTGTCAAATTTCCGGCGTTTTTTATTCTATTTCCAGTTTTATTTTTACTTCCAAATTTCATCTTTATTTTATAGTTTACGATCAAAATTTCTACTCGGATTTACCCTATATATCCAAACTAACATAATCATTTGCAAAATTAACTCACAATTTCCTTACCGAGTAGGCACCAGATTACCAAACATTAGCCTTAATTTGATACCCTGTCTCGGTTTTTGTTTTAAATGTAAATTAATAAATACAAAAAACATTAAAAAAAAAGAAAATATTTCAGATACGGTCATCACAAGTCCGGAAACCGCCATGCGGACTCGAAAAAAGAGCCTCTCCCTTCGGAGGTTTTCTCCGGAGGTCGGGGACCCTTGTGCCTCCTTCTCGATCCGCTTCTTGCTTTTGTGCATTCTATTTATTATTCCCCCCCCCCCCTGCGGACCAGGCAGCGGCCAACCATTTTGAAAACTAAAGACAAACTAAACATCAGTAGTAAAAGCGTTCCAAAATACCCCGCGGAAGCTCCTCCGCCCCTCTTGGGATCGCCGTCCGCCCCCCCTTCGCCGCCCTCCCCCCCCCCGGGAGGCCGAAAACAGGGCCGTTAACCAATTCGTCACACCGCCCAACATTTGCAACCAACCACTTCTCCTGGCCACCCAAGTAGCATTTTAAGACATCGATAAATCGTTCAACCCAACGGAGAGGTTTCTGCTTATAAATTTTAAGTAAGTTTGTTTTTTCCGGGTTTTAGTACTGGTATGTCAATAATATGTGAAAAAAACGGTAAATCTTAAATCTACATAATCTGTCAACTGTGTATAAAATTAATTCGTCGTGTTTTTTTAATAACTTTCCCTGTTTAGAACCAGGAGGTACGGCTTTTCAACTTAACGAAAGTAATAATATATTTATTTACACTCATTGAAAATGATTTGATCACGTCTTAGACTCGGAATGTACATCGCGCATCACTGCTCCGTTTTTTTAAAACAGAAAGGAGGCAAAATTCACCTAAAGTTGATCTAACCGGGGCGCCGTCCGAGTTATTAAATTAAGACACGCTTTTTCGCTTTAATAATTACAAAAATGGGCGAAAAAATTGAAAGACGGGTTTTCGAATAAATGGCGTTTGCTTAATACGGATTGATTTTGCGGAAAATTTATAAGGTATTTTTCATGAGGGCCCCTAACCCTACGCTTTAAAATTCGCGCAATCCCAATCGCTACGAATAGAATGTATGATCTCTACTGAAAAACGTAAAAAAATGGGGAAAAAAGTGGTGTTTTTTTAGTTTCTCTGTGTTCCCCTAAAAACTAGGAGTTAAGACTTTAAATCTTTTAAAACTTTAAGACGTTTCTTATTTGCCATCATGAGTCACTGAAATAAATTATAAATCATAGTAAAACCTAATATTCTCCGTTTTGTGCTATATAAAATATAGTAACAATACAATTATAACATTTAAATAATTTTAAACCGTTATAACTGCAACTAGAAAACAATACTTGAATCCAAAAAGAAATAACAAAAAGTGGACTTCCAATTGTACCACATTATTTGTAAAATTTGAAAAGTCAAGGAAAACATCAATATCACAAAATTGTTCAAAATATTTAGCAAATATTAAATAAAAATCATTTTTTAATAGTTTTTGGCTTTCCAGGCATTTTTTTCATCTTTAATGATAATTTTCAATCAGTTTTAAAATAGATTTTTAATATAAAAATATAAATTATCTTTATAAAAAAACTTCTTTTTATTGATTTGGCGTTTGGCTACCATTTTATTAGAAATTAACTTTAAAGCTTAAATATAGTTAAAGCGGCTTTTCTCCACCCTTTTCACGCCGCATTTTAAAAAAAAAAAAAAAATTTTTTTTCACGGACAAAGATACATTGTTTTTGTTAAACGAGATTGACCCCCCCCTCATTTGTACGGCAAAGTTTGATAAAAAATTATTATTAAAAAATCAGTTTAAAATAAGTAATTTGTTGAGTATTAGTAATCCTTCGTCTAATCGACTTACATCAAAACATCTGCCATGGCAAGTATTTCCTGATCGGGGGAATTTTTGATTTTAAAATTAGTCCGTTTTTTTTTCTAGGGGGGGGGGGGCCAAAATTTTGGCTCTAGGGGGGGTGCACCCCTTTGTCCCTCCCCGCCAAAAACACCTATGCCGAACAGTCTTTGTAGATTTTTGTAATACAAACAATTATACTGAGGTGTAAAGTAGATTTCAGTTTGTGAATAGTATTACATTAATTGGTAAATTTCGGACCTTTTAAGTAAATTAAACATTAATACAAGGAAGAGGTCAGAGGTGAACAAAAAAACGGACTAGTTTAAAATGAAAATTTGCCGTAGGAAATACTTGCCATGGCAGACAACTTGATGTAAATCGATTCAACGAAGGATTACTAATACTCAACAAATTACTTATTTTAAACTGATTTTTTAATAATAATTTTTTATCAAACTTTGCCGTACGAATGAATAACAATTCAATCTCGTTTAACTAAACAATGTCTGTTTGTCCGTGAAAAAAAATTTTTTCCCACAAAACAAAATCCACGTGAAAACAATAAAAAAAAACCGCCTTGGTATATTTAAGCTTAAAGTTAAAGTTAATAAAATGGTAGCCAAAGATCAATCAATAAAAAAAGTTTTTTTATGATAATTTATATTTTTATCTAAAAATCTATTTTAAAACTGATTCAAAATTATCATTAAAGATGAAAAAAATGCCTGGAAAGCCAAAAACTATTAAAAAAAGATTTTTATTTAATATTTGCTAAATATTTTGAACAAATTTGTGATATTGATGTTTTGTTGACTTTTCAAATTTTACAAATAATGTGGTACAAATTGAACACCACTATATATTATTTGTTTTTGGATTCAAGTATTGTTTTCCAGTTGCAGTTATAACGGTTTAAAAGTATTTAAAAGTTATAACTGTGTTGTTCTATATTTTATATAGCACAAAACAGAGAATATTAGGTTTTACTATGATTTATAATTTATTTTAGTAACTGATGATGGCGAAGCCGAAACGTCTTAAAGTTTTAAAGATTTAAAGTCTTAAGTTTTAACTCCTATTTAAACACAGAGAAACTAAAAAAACACCACTTTTTTTCCATTTTTACGTTTTTGAGTAAAATCATCGTCTATCCGTAGCGATTGGGATTGCGCCAAATTTAAAGCGTAAGCTTAGGTTGCCTAATAAAAAATCCTTATAAATTCTCAGCAAAATCAATCATTATTAACAAACGCGATTTATTCAAAAACCCGTCTTTCAATTTTTCACCATTTTGTAATTATTAAAGCGAAAAAGCGTGTCTTAATTTAATAACTCGGACGGCGCCCCGGTTACTCAACTTTAGTGATTTGCCTCCTTTCTGTTTTAAAAACAGAGCAGTGATGCGCGATGTACATTCCGAGTCTAAGACGTGATCAAATCATTATCAATGAGTGTAAATAAATATATTATTACTTTCGTTAAGTTAAAAAGCCGTACGTCGTTATTAAAAATAGCGAAAGTTATTAAAAAAACACCACGAATTGATTTATACACAGTTGACAGATTATGTAGATTTAAGGGTTACCCAAAAACCCACATATTATTGGCATTGCAGTACTGAAACCCAAAAAAAAACAAATTTACTTACTATTTTGTAGCAGAAACCTCTCCGTTTGGTTGAACAATTTATCGATGTCTTCTTTGGCCTCTTGGGTGGCCAGGAGAACCATTTGGTTGCGAATGTTGGGCGGTGTGACGAATTGGTTAGGGTCCCTGTTTTCCACCTCCCGGGAGTCGAAAGGGCGGCGAAATCCGGCCGGACGGCGATTGCAAGGGGTGAAAGAGCTGCCGCAGGGAATGTTGGAGCGCTTACTTCTGATGTGCAGGTTGTCGTTAGTTTTGGAATGGCTAGCAGCCTCCTCGTCCGCACGTAGCGGGGCCAATAATAAATAAATGCACAAAAGCGGGAAGCTCAACGAGAGGCAGCGACTGGGGTCCAAGACCTCAGAGAAGAACCTCCGAAGGGAGAGGCTCTTTTTTCGAGTCCGCATCGCACCTACCGGACTTGTGATGGCATTATCTGAAATATTTTCTTTTTAATGTTTTTTAAATATATTTATTAATTTACATTTAAAACAAAAACCTCGACAGAGAATCAAATTAAGGCTAATGTTTTTTAATGTCATACCTACTATGTAAAGAAAAATTGTGAGCTAATTTTGCAAATGATTATGTTAGTTTGGATATATAGGGTAAATCAGAGTAGAAATTTTGATCGTAAACTATAAAATAAAGATGAAATTTGGAAGTAAAAATAAAACTGGAAATAGAATAAAAACGCCGGAAATTTGACAAACTATAAACAGTTTTTCTCCGATTCTCCCGAAAAAAATCTCATCCAAATAATCTTTTTAACGTAAAAAGCCGCAGTGAGGTGGAAAATCTCCAAATCAGTGACTACTTCTAATATTAATATTTACATTTCTTTGTACACATTAATCATATTTTTAATTTTTATAATTTAATTTTAACTTTAATTTTGGGACAAATTTTCACGTACTTTTTGCAGGTAGCGTCAAAAAATGTTACAAAGTTTCGACTCAAAGATAAAAAGTAAATGAGTTGAATGTGCTACACGTTTAAAAATCAAAATAGCATACAGGATAAATCGCCAAGGCAAATCGAAAAATGTATAACAAAGTTTTGAAAGTGAAACTTGTTTAGGTGTGAATAGCATGTCAAAAAGCAGACGGTTTTTTAATAAAGGGTAAATGTGACAGTTTATACCAGACCTCAATGTTTTCTAAATAAACCAGATATACCATGTAAAAGTGGATAAACCAGATATACCATGTAAAAGTGGATTAATGTTTTTTCTTTTATTAAAACATGACAAATAAAAATAATTTACCATAGTGAAATGATAAATTATAATATATTTTACAGCACATGTTTTACAGTAAATGTTGTACATGTTTTACCACGAGTTTTACTCACAAGTTGTCGTCAATGGTTGGTTTGCATAAAGGATGCTTACACCAAAATTGACGATAAAATTTGTGGTTACTACAGTTTAGTTTGTGTAAACGGTTTAACTTTTACCTTTTACTCATTGCAGCCGGTTTTGGTCACCGTGTGTTCTGATTTCATTTTAATTTTTTATTATAACTTAATCAAAGCTATAAGTTTGTATCCAAAGATAGCAATTTAGCAATCAACGAATAAATTTAGGATTTTTATCCGTTTTTTTTTGTTTTGAAAAATGGTGTTCGCTTATTTTTAAACGCGATTTTTAAAATGAAGAAAACGAATAAGGTAGTTGCCCTTGAATTTTTATTAGGGAGGAAATAGCCACATACACGTCGCGGTTGGATATAATCTGACCTTTTTCTCTCCCCGTTCACGCAAAACTAACGTCCAATTATTGATCTACACAACTGATACAGCGCCTTTTTATTGTAAAAAATTATTATAAATTATATCACTTTAGTTTTGAATTGCATGAAAAAAGCACAAAAAAAACACCTAGCTGGATCCCAACGACCTCAAATACGAAATGATACAGATACAATATTGTTAGTGCCACATTACGAATATCTCATTGTTTGTATTTAACAGTTATTTGTAAAATCCATATTTTGATAATTGTTTAAATTTATGATTGCTTTATTATAAGCTTTTAATACTAAGATTTTACACAATAATTTTTTTTCTAAAGTAATTAAAAATTCACGGGTCAAAACGGGATTTTAAAAAAAGCTGCGCACTTTATTGTAAAAACTTTTGCATCAGTTCAAAGGATTCAATAGTTTGTCGTGAAGAGTTTTGCACATTATCCACCTGTTGCAAATTAGGTGAAATTCATGAGCACTTATAGCCAAAAACGCTCTAATATAACAAGAGATTTACACTAACGGTTTTTTGAATATTCATTTTAATTCATTATTTTTCTACTTTGCTGACGCATCTGGTTACCTGAACATGATTCTTAATATAAAGTTATTTAAACATCTGGTCTACGCTTAAAAAGTTACATAAGGTTATGTGCCTTTGACTCATTTTAAACGAATTTCGTGACAGCTCAGCAATAGATTAAGGCATATACTGACTCCAATTTTTTATATTGGTTGTAGATTCTGTCTTATAACAGCCATATTTATATTATCAGGTGCCTCAGGTTGATTATTGATTTTGAAAACTGTGAGTTTATTAGAATAGCTAATAAAAAAAAATTTAGCAGGAAACGAGTTTATAATTATCGAGAAAAACAAACACTCACAGTTGCACTGCAGCTTAACATTACAACCAATATTGTGCATTTTTATTTGGCAAAACTGTTGCTTTGCCTACTGAATTTTTTCAAGTTAAAAAAAATGGTAGAAATCTAAATAATACTTAAAATTTAGGTAAAACTAAGCTACTACAAACGTACACTCTTATAAATAATAAATAGAAGTTTAATTCATAAAATTATTGTGTTACTTATTTTTTGATTTTCATCAATATTACCGCGAGTGCTACATTGTAATCTATCAATATTAACAAAACACATTCACGCTCACGCGGCCCATTTTTACAAACCACACCATTGACGTGTCCTTTTGTGGATTTAGGGTCCATGGAGCCGGGGAAACTTGGAGCTAGAACTTAGAGCCAAGAATAGGGAACTTAGATCCGTAAGTGAGGAACTTGGAGCCGTAAGCTGGGAACTTAGAGCTTAAATTTAAAATCGTTAGAAAGTTTACCTAAGTCCAAAACTAAGCTTACAATTTTTTTCTTAAAGGCTCCAAGTTTTTATTGCTCGGGGCTCCAAATGTACCAAAAATTTTCGATAGCTCCAAGTTCCCTGCGTGCGGCTCTAAAGACTTCGTACCCTTTTGTGCATTGCTCATAAAATACATTTGGGGCCTTTAGCTTTGATGGCAATCAGCTTTGGCTCGCTGCGTTTAGTTGAAAGCATTCCGTCTCACGTGGCATGATACAAAGCAAGCTTTTATAAAAAATTTCTGTAAATATCTCAGTGTGTTACTGAGGTATTAGCAATACCAATAACACTTGTGTTAAAATAAAACCTTGAAATATAGCAAGTAGATGAAATGGAAAGCTTCTAAATAGTTTTATAAAAAGTGACTTAAAATTTTTTATACTTCAAATTTTAAAAATGAAATGAGATGGTATGGAGGACTATTGTGAAGTTATAATCGGTACCACGCAAAACGTCTCAAAACATACCAAACTATGCCATCTGGTACGTCTCGGACATACCAGGTTAGCATTGATTAAGAAGAAGATAAGCATAAGGTTTATGTTTCGCTTGTTTGACGTTGGAAAAATATTACTAAATAACTTTCTACTTCTTAATAACAGGTAATTAATAAAAAATACAATTAAATCTAAGATAAATGAATAAAAAAATTAAAAAAAATATGCAAGTGTAATTTTTGAAAGAAAGTAAGTCTTATTTGAGACGGGTTGGGTGATAAGGTCAAGCGAAAACAGGTTAGTTTTTAATAGCACCCGTAAACAAAAACGATGTATTTTTAAAAAAAAACTACAGGTAATTAATAAAAAATACAATTAAATCTAAGATAAATGAATAAAAAAATAAAAAAAATATGCAAGTGTAATTTTTGAAAGAAAGTAAGTCTTATTTGAGACGGGCTGGGTGATAAGGTCAAGCGAAAACAGGTTAGTTTTTAATAGCACCCGTAAACAAAAACGATGTATTTTTAAAAAACCAAAGTAACACGACACCAAAGGGCAGATGAATTGCCTTCAGCAGTTAACACGGCCCGAAATGGTCGGTCTGTTTAAATGTATGGGATTTGAGGGGATCGGAACAACACGGGACGGAAAATGGGGGCAGACGCTATTCCACGTTTTCGCGGCGAGGAGTTCGTTTTGAAAGTTAAGTCGTCAGTTAAAACGATCTTAGCCGAATATTCTTCGAATCCTACGGTAATATTACATAAGCCGGCAAAAGAAACTGTATTGTAAGGCATGATCCCCACTTTGATACTCCCGATTTGAGGCGGATCGGCGTTAAATCGGGCGCCGGCTGAAGAAGTCCGTGCGGGAAAATCGAGTTCAGACACAATCCCACAGACCTACATTTTCTTTTCTGGCGAATGATCTCCCGAAATGGTGGAAGATCCCCCTTTAAACCTCCAACGTGCTCGTTATTCACATCTTACCAATTTCATTGTGATTTTTCAATATTATTTCCAAAAAAAAAAAATCTTCTTAATACTTACATTTCAGTGAAAAAGCGCAAATTGTATAATTTTTCTTGTTCAATTTTGGTTTTCCAAAATAATTCTATTTGTTACTGGAGAATTTCGTTGAAAAATTTAGGAGTGTACAAACCGAAGACAAGTGTATAAAAAAACCAAAATGCAGCCAAAAATGGAATTAATACTGACTGTAAAATTGTAATAAATGACATAAACCCATAAAGCTTTTTAAAAAAACTTTAAAATGTGTAATTTTAAATCATTAAAATGACAGTTAGTTATTTTGTTTTATATATATCATATAAAAAACAAAATGCATATACAATTAATATACACATTTGTTTGATAGGTCAAACAGTCTAAAAAAGAAGCTAACACAATGCTATGAAAAATGAAATAGATTTTTTTTGAAAAAATCTGATTGAAATAACTTTTAACGTTTTTAAATGTAATTTTATGTACCTCCTAATAGCTTTTAATTTAAATTTGTGTTTTTATGAAGTTACAAAGCAATTACACAAAACAAATTTGCTACAGGAATAAACTTATAATTTTCACAATAGAACAGAACACCTCCAGACACAGAAACAGTTTAGTTTAGTTTAGTTTAGTTTGTTTTTCAAACAAACTAAAAACAATACTGATAGTGAAATCAAAAAAAATATCTAGTTTTAGAAATATTATTATTAAAGTATATAACGGAAAATACAGACGTTTGCGACCTCGACGCGCACAATAAATAATTTTTAAAAATGCGAATCGAATTAAGAAAAGAAAAAAAAAAAAGAAAATTAGTAAAGAAATACCAATATCAAAAACTAAAAACTGGATATTTTTATATTTAAAAATGTTGACGCTTGCCGTCTCCGTATCATGTGTAGTGCACTCCTCTACTTTACTTACAAAGCTATAGTATATATTATAATATTAAAATAAAGTATTAAAAAAGAAAGAAAAAAAAAAAAAAAAAAAAAAATACAAAAAAAGGAAAAGAATAGTATATACTAAACTAATTTAAATATAATCGGTTCATTTTCTTTAATATTAAAAAATTCGAATACTTCTCAAATAGAAATAGAACTAATAATCCGGTGAAGAGGTGGAGGGTGGTATGGCAGGTCCTTAACTGTCTCTCACCTCCTGTCGAAAAAACAGTAGGCTAATTATACCTCTCCTTACTATTCTCCATACTGCCACTTAAACTTGTCCCTTTCTTCGCCCTTTATAGCGTAACTATGGCGTTGTGAGCAAGGCAAAATAAAACACCAATACACGTGACTATGACTCATTCTGTATTTAATAGTGTCCTATTTTAAATTTAAAATGAGTCACAGACACACATATTTTATACACACTGTGGCTTATTTTGTCGTAGTAACGACCATAATTTCTTACAGAGGGTACCGTTTGTGGTGGAATGGAAAGGACCGTCAAAAATGTTTAACCGTTAGAATTAAAAAAGAAGAGTTTTCATTGCAGAATATATCTACCTATCTTGTAAGTGTTCTTTATATGCCTTCGTTGCATATATGCCTTTTTGTTTTATAAAATTTAATTTGAAAAGTTTTTCAAAAGAAATTTCTTGAAAGCAGGTAGGAGGCAGGACGGAGGCAGCCAAAACTGGCTCAAAAGCCGGTAAAAAGGCCATGTCACTTTGTGTCTTCAGTTAAAGATAATAATAAATATTAGGACGAAATCGTAGGAAGCAGGTTATAGGTAAATTTAGAATGGAGGTAGCTAAGAAGCAGGTGCAACACAAGTAGCAGGTATAGCAAAACTTGAAACGTAGAAAGTAGAAAGGAAAATATAAATCTGCCTTTCCAAATAAGGCTGCCGGCCTTACAGTACAGCCAGTAGCGAGTTAATAAAAATGTAAATATAAAAGAACCGCTGCAATTGTTTTTATCGTAATTCTGTTATGTCACGGTGGAAAACCGTTTTGTCCCTTTTTATCAACTGTTTGTTAAAATTGCTTGAAAGAAGAAGTATTTGGCGTTTGCTTGCCTTTAAGCTTATAATTCGGGATCTGGTTCTTGAGCCAGTAGCTACACACTAGGAACGAATAAACAGCAGTCATACTTATTACAGTAAACCAGTAAACATATTGTGGGGCATTCAGTCACGCCATCGGGTTTCCAAGAATCCAAGAACTAAAGTTTTTACAATATAGGACCGCCCTTTAAATCAAACCATGTGGTCGGTTTATCTCTTCATGGAATAAAAATAGAGGGTGCGGCACCTGGTAACCATTTAAATCAAGAAATAACAATAGAAGGAGGAATGTAGTAACGAATCATATCAGAGCAATATAGCGCCCCTTAAATCAACCAATCAGAATTCGACCGATGGTTTATGATTAAAGACAAATTCTATCAGGGTGAAAACAGCAGGGTGGTAAAGTAACCACTCGTTCTTCAAGAAAATATCACGTCTAAAAAACACCTGACGCAACTTACTAATAATTTGTTGCATCATCCCTGCCAAGACAATATGTAACTGAACCAAG
>JASAMX010015293.1:0-13871 GCA_030248175.1 Microlaimidae sp. YZB2_3
TAACATTACCCCTTTGCAGACGTGATATTCTGGTTAAAAAGGGTGTAAAAACATGAATATGTGTTAAAAAATTACGTTTTTGGAAGAAAATTTAGTATAAAAAAAGTACCTAAAATTTTCCCGAGGGGGAATGGGGGTCAGGTTTCTAATTCTAGAGGGGGGAGGGGGGCCCTGGATTTTCGCCTAGGGAGGGGGTCCCAAAATTTCGAGGCTAGGGGGGTGGGCCGCACCCTGCCTATTTCTGCCTTCTCACCTATGCCCCCCCCCCCTAAAAAGCTTGGGGGTGTCCGAACGGACCCCTTGGCACCTCTTTCTTCAATTCAAAATGTGATTAACGTCGGGTAACCACCCTCCCTAGCTGCTTACCTATTAGGTTGTCCCAAAAAAATTTTTGGGGTATACCTCAATCAAATACCTTTTTTAGCGGTTTTAGTACTTGGGGGGGACCCCCCAAATTTAAGGAGGGGGGGGGTGTCGGCAGTAATCGATATTTTTAAGGGAATATAACCCCCCAAACCCCACCGCCTGCTCACTTATGCTTTCATCTTTTTCTAAAATTTTAGTGTTACCTCTTACATTCCCCTAAATTTGAAGGGTTCCAATCATACATGGGCAAGTTGGTTCGGAGTGGGGGGGTTAAACCCCAGATTAGGGGGGGAGTTAAAATCCGAGAAACGCAAAATACCCATATCGTTTTTTTTCTGGGGTGCATTTTACCCATATCGTTTTTCGATTTTGAAGGAAAAATAGGTAAAAAATGCTAATTTTAGGTCAAAAAGCCCTTTTTATTGCATTTTTGAGTTTTTTATTGCTTAAAACATTCATTTTGACCTCAAAACTTAAGTTTGGAGGCAGTTAGAAGTCATTTTAAAGACATTTTTTTTCTTCATTTTTCCAAAATTGGGGGGGGGGGTAACTTTTTCTCCCCCCCCACTTCTGAGTGGGGGGAATTGGGGGGGGGGTTTTACCCCCCCCAACCCCCCCCCGTGCCCATGTATGGTTCCAAGGATAAAAGATAAGGTCCGAAAATAAAAAAAAGATATATATTTAGGAAATACCCCTTCCTTAAATTTTTTCTATACGCTCCAAAACCCGTGTCCTCGTATACCCTCATAAAATCTCAATGGCGACTCCCTCTCCATTTAAATTTTTAAAGTTACTGTGGATGTATTCTCTTCCTAAAATTTAGGGATCTCAGTACAAAAACTCTAAAAATGCGGTTTTGGGAGGAATGCTCCCTTCCCTTCGTCCTTCTACAGACCTGTGCACGGTCTGAAAATGCCCCCCCTCGTTTTATTCGAGGATTTGCCCCCCCCCGTTTTATTGCCCCCCCCCCCCGCCAAAAAATGAAAAAGTACCCTTAAACTATGACGCCATTTTTGACCTATGCTGACGCCATAATCGCGAATTTTTCGCAGTTTTTAGCCTATTTCAATGTATTTTAAGCCATTTTAGACCTAATTTTACCTTATTTCCGCTTTTTTTGTCCCTTTTTTCCCTTTTTCCCTTCTTTTTTTCTCTTTTTTTCTCCTTTTTTTTCTTTTTTTTTCTTTTCCCCCCTGCTTCCCCCGGTTTTATTGCCCTCCCACCCGTTTCAAAAAAGTTGCCCCCCCCCCATTTTGTAATTCCCCCCCCCCCTTTTAACCCGGGGGGGGGGGGGGGGTGCAGTGCACATGTCTGCTTCTACCACATCCAAAAAAGTTTTTGGGCATCTCCCAAAAATCTTCAAGACTGATTTTTTAGTGATTGATACGTAAATTTAGTTTTTCTTATAGTTCTATATGTTTTTTTGTTTCTTAGGTCAGCTGCTGAATACCCAGGCAATTCGGTGCAGAAGTGCAATGAATGTGCAAAATATTATCATCAAGTAAAAATTTGAAAAAAATTTAGTAAATTTTATTTTTATTAAAAAATTAATATTTTTGTAATCTCTGGCATGTTTTTTAAATGTTATTTGACTAAAAACACCTTTAACTAAATTTTAGTTGTTTTTTTAGGCGTGCCACGATCCTCCGATTGACAGCTCATCGTTGGTAGACCCTCGGTATATTTTCAATTGTTTCAATTGTAACAGCCGACAACAAACGAAACTACCGTCTGTTGCCGCGAAAGGAGCGTCCCTTAACGGTTCCTCGGCGAAACAAGGCAAAGAATCTCAAAAAACTGTAATCGTGGCTCCGGCGAAATCCAAAGGACTCGCACCGCCCAATTCCCTTTTTAACAAATCTCCCACGGAAGCCAAAGAGACGGTAGGAATTTTTAAACTCAAAACAAAAAATGAATAAAATTGTATCATATTAGGAAACAAGGGGTTTTGGAGTCGGGAAGGGCTTTAAAATAGGTGATATGTCTGGCATATTCGGTACTGTATTGTTTAAAAAATACGACTGCCGAACGGTGTCAGAAAGATGTCATGAAAAACAGGAGAAAAGTCTTGGAGAGCCCAAAATTTTAGATGATAAGAAGGCTCTTTTTAAATTTTGAAAGGGGGTGGTAAACCACTTTCCAACCTATTTACAGTAAGAATCGCATAGTGTGACGACCTAAAGTAGAAGCGAAAATAACCAGGCACTAAAAAATTTAGACAGCCGAATTTATTGAAAATTTTGACCTATACAGGAATTGAAACCGTAACTCCCAGAGTCGACTCTATCCATCCTTTACATTACTTTTACCTTTACATCCTCTATCCATTACACCATAGGCCGGACAATGAAATTGGAAAGATAATCGCCTTTTATTAACCCTGGTACTTTGAGTTTTAATGGAAGGACACATATACGCCATATGTGTCACACCTTCCCACCAAGAGAAGAGCTGCCTTAGACTCTTTGATTCAATTCGCACACCTCTACCAGCCCCAACAAGCCCATCTATCTTCCGTAGAACGGGGGTTCATTGGTATACATACCTGGAGGTGTGTTTTGGCCACCAAATGTGTGACGACCCAAAGTAGAAACAAAAATAACCAGGGGCTGAAAAATTTAGACAGCCAAATTTATTGAAAAATTTGGGAAACCATAGTCCGGACAATGAAATTAGAAAGATAATCGCCTTTTATTAACGCTTGTACTTTGAGTTTTCACAGCAGAGAGGGACACATACGCCGTATGTGTCACTATAGCCTTGGAAAGTGTGAAAAAAGTATCCAAATGGTTGTGGATTTGTGTATAGAAATCAATTGTGAAAAATCTGTTTTTAGTTCTGAAATTTTGAAACTTGTCAGGGTCACCTATAATTCAGTTATATACTCATTTTGCATTGTGGTGGTGTGGATATATAATTCCTAAATATATAAACAAACAAAACAACAAACATACAAACAAAAAAATAGCGTATTTATCATTTTTATATTATAATAAAGTGACAACTGAAAATTGACACATTAATTGTTAAAATTAACAAAACTATATAATTATATTATTTTAAAAAGCGTTTAAAATTTTAGCTCTCTTCGCCCAATGTGACTGTCAATGCGGGAATTCCAAACTTTAAGAATCTTGGTGGTTCTGGCTTAGCTAGTATGGCCATGGATTTTTTCGCTAAACATAAAGGTAATCATAGTATGTTTTACGACAGGCGTGGCCATGTATATTTTAGTCGTGCTCGCTTGGGGTGGGATGCGGCTTATATGCTTTGATAAAATGTTTGAATTTGTATTTACGTATACCTTCGTTGTAGGTGGCTCGAAAACGTCGAAATCACCACAAGGTCAGCAAAACCCACCCTCTCAACCTCAAATGGTTCCACTTCCAGGAACCACTGGGGGTCAGGGTCTCATGGGTCTAGGAAGACTGGCAGGATCGCCGGTAGGAATGGCTCCCCCGCAGGTTAACAATTCCACTCAACACAATCAAACTTCGGGTGGATCTAATGCGTTTGCGGGTGTTACTGCCGGCTTAGGAACACTTCAGGCTGAAATACCTGCCGATAAAAGGAATGCTGCCGCTGCAAAAAAGAAAGCGGGAGCGTTGGGGAAATGAACGGAGTCGAGTATGTAGATAGATATATTTATATCAAAATAAAACTGTCTTCAAAATGGAGACCAGTGATAAACGGATCTCACGCACGAAAGAGAAGGCGATCACATGAAATTTGAATTCCGTGGCGGCTTTTATTTTTATTTTGACTAAATTTAAAATATTTTGTAATGACGGTGACGAGCATACGTGAGAAAGGGCAGACCGGCAGAGTGGGGTCTGGTCTACGGGTCCACTCTCTCCCTAGCCTCGAAATTTCGGGCCCCTAGACGAAAATTTAGGGGCCCCCCGCCCTCCCTCCCCCCAAATTTCTGATTTTTTAACCCCTGACTTCCCTCCAAAATTTGAAATCTGCCCCCTCCCTTTTCCTCTCTAAACAATTTTATGTTCTTCTTTACACTAAATTTTCTGCCAAAAACGTAAATTTTAACACAAATTCATGTTTTTACACCCTTTTATCCCAAAAAATCGCTTTTTATTTCATAAAATGTGGTATTATTGTATAAAAAGAACAATATTATTAAAGTTATTATGGTTTAAAACTATTTTACTTTGGACACCGGACTCCACATGACACCCGCTTTCCCTCTAGATTTTAAAATTTCGCACCCAGGCCCAGGGTCGACCCCCCCTAAAAAGCTAGGGGGGTCCGTCCGGACCCCATGCGATCTTATGCGGGTCCGTCCGTCCGTCTAGAATTCTAAATGCGATTTACCCCGGGTAAACACCCCCCTAGTGTCGGGACCGTGCTTACCTATGGTGACGAGGCGAGTATACTCCGTGTCTTTTTATAATTTTTCATGTTATTATGTTTAATTTTCTACATTTACATTTATTGATATCGTTATTTTGGGGGAAAAATAAAATCGGTTTATTTTTTAAATACTAAAGATATACTTTTTTTAATTTATGATTTTTTGGTGAGTTCTGTTTTATTTTTTTTCGATTAGGAATACGTACCCACAATTATTTGCATCAATTTTATTATTTTTGTGATTGAGTGACGAATAAAAATAATTGCGCGTGCGCGTGTGCCTGAAAAAAATTGTATTTATTTAAAAATTATACTAATTTATCTAGCAACTTACTTAACGCATGTGTTTTTATCCTTGTACTTCATTATTCTCGTCCTTCCGAAAAAAATTAATTCGAAAAATTATAATTTTATGACAAACAAAATAAATAAGGTTATCGTTACTATTTTTATTAAAATTTATGTAATAGAAAAAATCGCAGGAACTCCCATGTAACAAATAATATTTTTTGCTTTTAATAATATCTTTGCCTATCCCTGCCATGTAAATGAGTACTGGCTAAGTTTAGGTTTGTTATTGTGAAGAATTCGAGTTTTTGAAAACAACGGTGTACAACTTGACAATACTCATAGGTGAGCAAGGGGAAAAATGGGGTCTACCTCTTCTTTCAAATTTTCTATTTTTTCACCCCTGAAACCCTATGGAATTTTATGTCTGACACTTCTCCCTTGAAAAAATTTTAAATTTTTTATCATAAATTTTCTTTAAAAAACGTAATTTTTTAACACAAATCAGTATTTTTATGCCTAAAAATAGCGCATTTTATTTTATAAAATGTATTATAAGTAAATCAGGATTACCTCTTTTATATTCTTAAAGGACTGTTTTATTATGTCATGATTTATTTCTTTAAAAATGTTGTCTAAATTTATATTCTGTTATAGTTGATAATATTTATCGTTTTGTGTATAAAATTATGCTTAAATTTGTTTTATGTTTTATAAACACTTTTTCATTGTTTCTTCAAATAATACATTTTGCAGATAACAAGAAACCCAAAAACATTACCATTAATATTCGCATTAACCATACAGCTACCTTTTTATTTATTTCGACTCGTTCATTATAAACATCTATCACGACTACAATATTTTTAATAAATTTGAAGTCGTTACCACCATTGTGGGGGTTGCATTGTTGTACGTTGAGGTCAGAAAGGCTCCTGCTCATTGCGTCACCAGCAAATGGGAGAATAAATTGCAATATTTTTAACATTCTTTTAAAATAGAAAATTTTTTGGGAATAACGTTTAACTCCTGATATTCAAAGTTCCCCTTCGTTTCAATGACCAGATCTCCGGAGCAATGATAGCAGAGGATAGGACATCTCTTATATAAAGGTTATTGCAAATTGTGCTATTGAGCCTCTGTACTGTGCTACTTACAAGTAACACGATCACTTGTGCGGCTGGAAACTGGTTGCCAATTCTTTTCTTTTATAGAACCACAGTCCAGTTTGGTATGTACAGAGTATTTTTTGCACGTCCAAAACTATGAGTAATGCAGCTCCATAGTACTTTGAAGCTTGAATTGGAAACATAAATGATTAGATCTAATGAGCGTTTTGTAGAGTCTCTTTATCACTGGTGGAACACCGCTGTTTGCTTTGATTTGCCAAGCAAAGAGCAGTGTTAGCAGCAAAAACATTTGCTGTTTTTGTTGATGTTAAACAAAAAGGTCAGTCCCAAGCGACTTGAAAAAAAAAAGATCAATTATTCAAAGAGAACCTCGTAATCAGTAAACAAACACTCCGCGGTGAACACTAGCTTGAAGGTTACTAGCATTAATAATGTGTGATGAAAAATACTCAGCTGAAAAAACGAAATTGTTTTCGCTTCCCATAGATTGTCTTAGTGACATTTTTTGCATAATCTGCCCAGCAGGAATAAGTTAGGCATTATGCAAGCAATAACAACTTATATTTAAACGTAGGTTATGTTTGATACACTATTTTTGTGTATTTTATATTATAATTTTAAATAAATTTTTTCCCTTTTCCTTTGTGGAGGATGAGGTTTCATAAAAATAAGCACAAACGATGGTGGTGTTCCTTTCCAGACAGTTGTTTATTCTATATCCATATGGCCGTCCTATATTGTACTTCTAGATTCACCTAGAATTACAAAATTATAAGTGAAAGAAAAATTTTTATAAATTTTGACCAGTAATAAATGTATTTGGCTATTTTGGTGGAAAAAAAGGGAAAGTGTTGTTTTTTTGCATTTGGCAGACCTGTGCACTGCCCCCCCGGGTTTAAACGGGGGGGGCAAGCTTGGGGGAAAGAAAAAAAAGAAGGGAAAAGAGAAAAAAGGGACGAAAAAAGCAAAAATAAGGTAAAAATATGTCTGAAATGGCTTAAAATACATTGAAATAGGCTAAAAACTGCAAAAAAATTGCGATGATGGCGTCATCATAGGTCAAAAATGGCGTCATAATTTTAAGGTACTTTTTCATTTTTTGGCGGGGGGGGGGCAAATCCTCCAATAAAACGGGGGGGCATTTCCAGACCGTGCACAGGTCTGATTTGGTATGTGCTGTTTTATAGTCAACAATTAATTTCAAAATATAAACCAATATTTTGAGTTTAAAAATTAAAGCTAAAGTCTTTCAGGCTGAAAATAAAGGCGTTATTTCATTTGGTATGTGCTGTTTTATAGTCAGCAATTAATTTCAAAACATAAACCAATATTTTGTGTTTAAAAATTAAAGCTAAAGTCTTTAAAACTGAAAATAAAGGCGTTATTTCATTTGGTATGTGCTGTTTTATAGTCAACAACTAATTTCAAAATATAAACCAATATTTTGAGTTGAAAAATTAAAGCTAAAGTCTTTCAGACTGAAAAAACAGCGTTTGCTCTTTTTCAAAAAATGAAAAATTAATGTGTAAGCCAAGAAAAACAAAAAAAAATAGGTCGTCATTGGTTATCTAACAAATTGAGCGTCGCGTGTTTTCCCACGCGCGTGATATTTTCCCAGAGAACGAGTGGCTACCTAACTACCCCCAGAATTACACCCTGACTTGATGGTATTTTTTTTAGTTAAATTGTCTTTCTGGACAAGCAGACAACATGTATTTGTAACTTACTTCAGTTTGAAACAGGAGAACAACTAGTCGTGAATATAAAATAAAATTACCATCCAAAAATACCAAGCACTAGCAGGTTTGATTTTTAAATAGTTCAGTTCATCTATCACTAGTCGGAAACGGATTAAGCTGAAAATTTGAGCTTTTGGTAACCAAAAAAAATTGTCGGCAAAATATTAAAATTCCACTTTTTTATAAATTAACTAATCTCATCACATTAACCGGAGAACGGTGTTGATTTACTAGGTTTTTTGGACAGTAAGACAGGGTTAAAATCCTGTAGCTGGCCTACTTTAACAAAACAAAACAAAACAAGATGGTTTTTAACTTTTATTATGCCTTTCTGTAAATTCTTTAAAAAAATTTCAATATTGGTTTAAAAACAGCAGAATATGTTGCAGTTCAAAAATACTTAAAAAACCGTTACCCGATTAGATCACCAGACAAAGTGTAGCCTCAGGCGTATAATACGAGATACGAATAAAAATTACATCCTTTTGGGTATCCATACTAAGAAGATGCAATACAGCTGGCTGAGGTCATGATGATGACAAAAACAAGATAAAACAATGGAAAAAAACATGCAAATCTATTTTATGTGGTTTTAAAAAACCTTTCGTGTTATTAAGACAATCTAAGATAATTGTTTGAATCCAGAAAACCATGTAAAGAACTTTCAAAACGAAACTATTAAATGTGTTTTTTTTATTTTTATAAACTTCATTTTAGCAATATACAATATTTGCATCTTAAATGTATGTAAATTTCATTATGTTCTACAATTCACTGTTAATATTTATTATGTTTTGTTTATTGTTTTTTTTGTTTATAATATTCGCAATGTTAAGTCATTGTTTAAGCCGTAGTCTTGAGAAATTATACATAGCTAAGCATATTTTAATAATTGCGTTAAACTATATGTGAAATAGATCAATTTGCGGAAAAACTTTTTATCTTTGGTGTTAATTATTTTCCAGGAAAATCATAGTCTGTCTCCTAAATATTTGTAAATTTTTTTGACCAAAACATCTTTAACGGTTCATGGTTCATGTCTTTTAAAGAATGGCCAAAAAAGGGGCTTGGGGTGTTTTTTTTTTACAACTTTCCTTATATCAACTAAAGGTTTGTTATAAAAAATGTAAAAAACAACGCTATATTTTTATACATTAGTTGCAAGTTTTTACAAGGTATTTTTCAAGCATGATAATAAAATTCGCCAATTTTTGTCTAATTTTTTGTGAAACGTATATAATTAAATCGGCAGACATTTTTGGTCTTTTAGTCTGCCAGAGTGACTTTAAATTTTTGTCTCAGATAAAAAGGTACCTGAAACGAAACTATAGATAAACAAGAAGAAAGCAAACCTATCACCCACAGATACCCCTCCCTCCTCTTTCCTTCCGCAGGACCACAAAGAATAACAACCCCCCATCCCACCAACGGGGATCCGATCCCCAACCCCCCTACTATTAAAAAAAGTTTTTTAAGTATTCTAAAGATTTTTTCTGACAAAAAATGTACAGAACACAAACAATTTAGAAATAATTTATTAAAGTATGGGTATTGTGGCCGACCAGTTTTCCGTTTCCGTATACATTATAGACACCTTGCACTTGCACTGAAACTTAAAATAAACATTAGATATAGAGCACACTAACATTGCTGACTGTACGTAAAACACCATAATCATGCAAATGTTTTTCAAAAAAGGCGAAAGACGAGACCCTGGGGTGTTTAATAATGACATTACACTGATTATGTATGTTGATTTATATTAGAAATTGTCTGTTTTAAAATGTGTAATTAAGATTTGTATGTAAAAATATAAAAAATACATGGCTACTACAGATGTTATTATAAGCGGGTTATTTCCCGTCAACGCCGCCACTAATCAAGAATCAGTAAAACGTCGACCTTCGTTCGCCTTTCGTCTTTTTTAAAAAACATTTACATGATTACGGTATTTTTTGTACAGTCAGCAATGTTAGTGTGTTCTATATCTTATGTTTATTTTGAGTTTCAGTGCAAGGTGTCTATAACGTGTCACGAAAATAAGGTAAAAATCGCAGGGTTTTTTGCTAACACATTATTACCTCGATAGAGATTTTGTTGAAACTCACAATTAAAATATTGAAATAAAGTAAAAAATATGCCTGCTCTTTATATTTCTTATACTTTATTTTTATATTTGAAAGGAGAAATTGTTTAAAATCAAAATGATTAAAATTTTTTTTTGCTATTTTGTAACAATTATACTAGCCTTGAAAAATGCTCTAAGAATAGAGCAGGAAAAAGGGGCGATTTTTCCCCGGGCGTATGTTTAGACAGAAAAGATGTAGACTAGTCTGAGATGGACATTATGTGGACTATAGGAAATTTGCATTTGGTTTGGCCAGCTGCTCACTAAATAAAAATTTCTACGATATAATAATGATTTGTTTATACATTGACCTAATCACACAGCACTGTTGCATTTTTTTAGTTTGATGAAAATGTCAATTGAAAAAATCATACTGACAGCAATCTTTGACAAGCGCGAAATCGCCACTTTTTCAATTAGAAGGTTATATTTGTATGTTAAGAAACAACTATAAATTTGAAAAAGTGGCGATTTCGCGCTTGTCAAAGATTGCTGTGAGTATGATTTTTTCAATTGACATTTCATCAAACTAAAAAAAATGCAACAGTGATGTGTGATTAGATCAATGTATAAACAAATCATTATCATATCGTAGAAATTTTTATTTAGTGAGCAGCTGGCCAAACCAAATGCAAATTTCCTATAGTCCACATAATGTCCATCTCAGACTAGTCTACATCTTTTCTGTCTAAACATACGCCCGGGGGAAAAATCGCCCCTTTTTCCTGCTCTATTCTTAGAGCATTTTTCAAGGCTAGTCTACCACTTTTTTTGAATTAAATTAAAAAATAGCCTAATAAACTATAGTTTTAGCTGCGCAATGACATATGTTTATAATCATTCCGTTGCCGAGATAAAATAAAAAATAATAATAAGAAGAAGATGAATTTAAATTACAAAATCAACCCACGTTGTTTAATTATAGTTAGTGCGGTGCAGATGTGCTCCAGATAAAGTTTACCTACGTTCTCTTAATATAGTTGGCGCGATGCCGTGCGCCAATTATTGCAATTATAATTTTTAAGTAAAAATAATAATAATAATAATAATAAGATGATGAACATGAATAACAAAATTTACTCACGTTGTTTAAGTATAGTTGGCGCGATGCCGTGGGTTAAATTGCAGTTGGCACCCCACACCATCGATCATTACCGGCGCGTGGCGCTCCCGCGCCACCGACGTTTATTATTATTTTTTTAATAAATAAAACTTTGAATTAATTTTGTCATCAGTAATGCAAGAATTAAAAAAAGTACTCTGTTGTTTTTACCGTTTTCCGCGCGGTTGAAGCAGATGGCGCTGGAAACTGGTGCCGTTTCTGCCACCAATTATAACCGGTCGGCTATTTTTGTGCGGTTTTTATGAGGGGATGTTGGTTGTCTGCTCTGTACAATCCTTATTGTTGCCAAAAGGCTGCTATTGTGCGGTTGGGAGTTTTTATTTGTCTTTTTTTTAAATCTTTTATTTTGATCAATAAATCGATAACAAGGACCTAAATGAAAAAAGTGCTTCCTAAGGAAGTTGCGTAATTCCTTCTTCTTTCTAATGAGCCCATGTTTATTTTTGATCAATCAGTAACGAATGAGGAATATCGTTTTTAAGAATGGAGCGTTGGAATAATAATAATAAGAAGAAGAAGAAGAAGAAGAAGAAGAAGAAGAAGAAGAAGGTTCTGAATTTCAAAATTTACCCACGTTCTCTAATTATGGTTGGCGCGGCGCCACGGGGCTAAATCGCCCCGTGGCGCTCCCGCGCCACCCATGATAATTGTTACAAAATTTATTTTTGAAGCGTTAAAGTCGACCAAAATAGCTTTGGAGCAAATCGGTCACTGCTTCAGTTGAAAATTTTTGTTCATTCTTTAATGAACCCGTAGCTTGACACCAAAATTCATAAAAAAACTTGAATAGAAGGCAAACATTAAGCTTATTTTGTTTTTTTATTACGGTAAAACATTTTAGTGACGTTTTTTTAATCACTGTTTATCCTCAGGAAAAGATGTTATAACTAATCTTCAGAGTAAACCAAGGGTTGTAACCCTCGCCTTTTTGGTCTGGCGGAGGTAAAACTTTGGGGTCCTAAGAGAAAAATTTTAAAAAATTTTCTCGCGCTTCGCTCCGCTCAGCGCTCAACATTTATATACCTTTTTACACCTTTTAAGCGATGTTACTAATGAATTTCAAAAACAAGTTTTTAAAATTTTTTCGTGCTGTCGCAGGATTTGTAAACATTTTTAAACCTAAAATTTTTCAAGTTTAAATTAAAAAACAATGCAAATAACAGCAAAAAAAATCACCTAGCGCGAAGCGCAAAAAATTTTACGCTTTTTTAATGTCTTTTTTACGGTATTTTGAGAATTAAGATTACAACCCTCTACAAACCCCCCTCCTTTGAAAAAATTTGTATAGGGTGCAACTTCCCCCCTTTCCGAAATCCTGGCTACGCCCCTGGAGTAAACTATAAAGTTTATTAACGCCAGTTTAAGTGCCAAGCGTCAGATTTAAATGAGTATGCTAAACAAAAATAAAAACGTGACTGAATGGTAATAAATTATAAAAAATAAATTTGGTGATAAAAACAATATTGACTTTGTCCTAATTTTATTCTGAAAACGATGGATTAAAACATTTTTTACATTAATTTTGTTAATTTATTTGTTAAAAAAACAAATAAATTATCAAAAGTAGTAATTTAGTAGTAATGTTCTCTCGAGCTCCGTAGTGAAACTTTTTTAAGGAACTTCGGAGCTCTACCCTATTTTTGTAATAATTTCATAAATAATTTAACCAGTGATGCCATGGATTTTTTTTTCTCTCAAATTTTTTTGTAAACTAATTGTTTTAAAACTTATTTAAAGAATAAAAATAGTTTCAAAAATGCACATAGAGTAAAAATTTTTTGTAAACTAAATTTTTAAAACTTATTTAAAACAATAAAAATAGTCTTAAAATGCACATAGAATAACTCAATCTTAAATAAGCTTGAAATCGCCCCTTTAAGAGGCGAAGTTCCGCAACCCTGTACCGACCTCCGCAGGAACATATGAAATAGTAGGAAATAGGAAAAATAGGAGAGTAGGAATATCACTTGTATTAAAGCAACACGAAATTTTTTTTATTTTTTAAGTAATTAAACTATTTTTTGTTTTGTTTTTAAATCTGTGATATATATCGCCAAACGGCGTGGCAGCTGGTAGAAAGCGGTTCATTTAATGATTTATTTTCCCCATACTATTTAGATCGTTGAATACTGATACAATTACAAACGGGAACGCAAGTGCATATTGCATTTTACTATAGTACACTATAAGACAAATATACGTATCATTTGTTATTTGTCAATTACCGAAAAATCACGAAGAGCTAAAAAGCGTTTATTTGCTAGAAACTAACCATTCATAATAGACGTTATAATTTTTTTGTCCTGGGTTAAAAAGTGTATAATTGGCCTTGGCCAGAAGCCGTAGACGGTCTATCCTGATCTCTGGACAATAAAAATGCACAATAAACCAAATTATTAGTCCAAAAATATTTCGGGAATTTTTGCTTTTTAAAAAAAAATGAACGGCACATGATATAAATCCCCATTCCTTCAAAACTTGTCTCAAAACCAAGGCTACAAAACCTGCTTGCGAACAAAAGATGGTAAGGTGCTGCAAAGTTATTGACGGAGAAAGGTAGAATATAGTAAAAGCCACCTAGGAAGTGCGGGTGATAGTCTATACCCCGGTAAGTACCGGCGACGTCTTATTTGGAAAGAGGTTTTTATATGCATTTTGGTTGCGTCCATACCAGATTTTGCTGCCTCCTACTAGTGTTGAAGAATATATGTAACTGAACGAAGTAAAAA